>JAUBNZ010001678.1:0-10725 GCA_032355485.1 Bonnemaisonia californica | reverse complement strand
GTGCGGGGCCCAGTAGCCCCAGCCGCACATGGCTGGGTACTACATTTGGGATTGGGAGGGTAGCGGAGCACCGCGATAGCGGCGCTGCGGTAGAGTAGTGCGGACGAGCCCCGAATGAACCCGAACGGCGGGACTGTAAACAGCCACCGAGGCTAGGATGTGGAAGTGGGGAAATCCCCGGGAGACAATAAACACACAAACAAACGGTGAGTATCACTTTGAGCAGGTTCCATCGTGCACTTATGCGTACCTCCGAATCGGGGCAGAACCCTGCGGTACGAGCTTCGGGGGCGCAAGCTGAAGAGACCGGACTTGGTTTATTATATGAAGTGGGGGACTGACCTCTCCCGATATAACTGATGTCCGAGCGCTAGAATAGACCAACTATGGTAAAGGCCACGTGTCGCGCGCTGCGTGCATCAGGGTTCAGATACTACGGTCCGTATTTGCCCCAAAATCCGGGCTCGCACGGCCTGTAAGGCGGCCGCCTGTAGGGGGGGTAAGGCCACGAGCGAAAAAGCTACTGTCAGCATGGGACTAACAGTCCCATTGCCTCGCGGTTCATCCGCATTGGCGCGATTAAAGCGATGGGGAATTCCCCGTTCCTCCCTCCAGGCTCGTCAACGCTGATCCTTGGCTGGTGTTGCCCCACAGTATCTCCGGTTAAAGTGGATAGGAGAAGGGCATACGGGGGTACGGGGAGGAAGAATTTGAAACACCAACGGCGGCGCCTTCCGGGATACGGTTCTGGTTGCACGCTGTTTTGAAGCGGCTCAGAAAGGAAATTACCGATATCGGATCGCCCCTGTCATAGGATTGCCCCTTCATATGGACTTCCAACCGCTTTCGTTATTTGGGGGTACGGTTGGCTACCTTGTCGTCGTAACTAGCCGATCGGAGTTCCAGGCGGTGAGACTTATAGTGAACGGCCTTCACGAAAAGGTCGTTCAACGGAGTCAACGGGCTCAGCCTTGATTTTTCGCAGGTCCGTGTGGAGCCTCGGAGGGGGCCCAACCGGTTTGGTTCCGACGAGATACTTTCGTTATCGGAAAGGGCGGAATTGGACTCCAATCTCGTATCCGTCTCAATATCGTAACGTCGTTTCGAGCGACGGCACTCTTGGGATTTCTTCTTCTTGCCTTTGAAGCCGGGCGGGGACCGCTCACGGCGATGGGCAACCTATGCCTCTTCTTCTTTTATTGGGGGACAGGAACCAGCGCCTTTGTCGCGGCGCTGCAATGGATTTCCACCGGGAATTACAGGGAAATAACCGGCACAGCCCCCCGCCTGGTTTAGATATATCCCTGGACTGTAAAACAACTTTGTCAACTCTCGTTATCTCAAGCTCCTGAAGGAACTCTGGTAGACTTTCGGACCGGTCTTGTATTTTCATCTTCATCAGCTCCTTACGGATCAACAACCTTAGCGCATTATCCAAACTGTCATCCAACACGGCATCGTCGATGACACTGCAGATTTCTCCGCGGCATAAGGCTGAAAATTGGCCGGGGTCTTTCGCCAGTGCCCATTCCATTACGGTGGGGATTCGGCGGTCGATGCACTGTTCTACTTATAGGTGGGTCCGTTCGGTGGTCGTTGGAGGTTCTTAGCGGGGTTGATCTTGCAACTCCGGAACGGTCGCTGCGTGTTGCGACGAAGTACACGCGAGGGTTACTAGCAGGATGCGCTCCGGGTTTTCGACTGGAGTCCGTAGATCGGATTGCTCGCTTCGGGTCCCTGGGAAATCCGCTTGGGGAGTAAAATCCGGATAAAGGTCTGTCATGTTCTTCTCGGTTTAAGGAGACTGTGTTTCTTTTGATTTTCAACGCTCTCCCACCCGATTCCGTCGGCGTCTACGCCTCCTCCGTTAACAGTAAAACATCCGAAAACGGTTCTTCTGCGAGCGGTAAATTGCTGCGTCGTACACAGTCTGGAGCGACGGGTTCTTGAATTCCTAAAACGGTACTTTTAAACAGAGCTTCTAGGTCGGTAGACCAACTGTCGTACAAAAAGTCAGGTCTCATTTCCTTTCCTTTAAACTGTTCTACCCACCCCTTTGGACAGTTTTGCCACTCCCAACTCTGACAGTCCCAGGAACCAAGGCAAACCAGAAACCTGCGAGCTGCGTTTATGGACAATATGCGCCAAAGATCCGACTCCGTTGGTGTACGTAGGTATTCTGGCCGAGAGATTGTGGCATTCTCACGCACGAAGCATTTGAAATATAGCAAGCAGGGCACTTCAGAAAGGAGACAAAGCTCATCAGTTCCTTTGAATGCGTAGCTGTAGGCCAGAACTCCAAGCGCTGCTATGATGCGCATTTTGGGGAAAATGCCTGTCTTCAGCAAGCCGTCTTTTCATTGTGTGAATATTCCTTTCCTGATAAGCGCAGTGCAGATGAGTTCGAATATCACTGGTGGCATTGGAAAGACATTCTCGAAGTCTCGTTCGTCATAAATATGATCGCTTTTGAAGTACATATCATTGAAATGCGCATGGCTTCGCCGAATTGTCGATTCTTGTTTGGCATGCGGCCTGGGCGTGAGCCACCCCAATTAGTTGTTGATTCATGCGTTTCTGGAGGTGCAAAGCTGATGTTCAAAGTCGAATCGGCCATACCCAGTACTACAGTTGCAGCATCAATATCTTCAGACTCACCGCTTTCGTCCACGTCTGCAGCGGACCCGGTATGGACGTCATGTACAGAACAAGACGCTTTTTTGAAGATGCGATTTGCACTCCAGGAGGCGCTTCAATGCAATCCGTGTCAATAGAACCGCGGACGGCGGCGAGGTCGACGAACACATTCCCTATCGTATTTTATGACAGTAAAAGGAACACGATACAAATTGAACTTACATAATTGGCTATCCAACAAAAGCTTTCTAGGTTTCTCACATACTGTAAGAGTCCTGTCTATTCAATTAAATTTCCGACATGCACTGCGGATGCTCAAATTACAATATAAATTATCAACTAAGACCTGCTCGTCTGCATAGTAAGATCGGATTAGTTGAATGTGGGAAATGTCACTATTCAGTTATTATTTCAAAGATTAATTTGAGACGAAGAACATTTACGCGACTCAAGGGCTCAATCTCGATCTGATTATGAAATTTCTTTCGGGCTGAGTTCTGCAAAATTTCTTTATCAAGGCAAAGTCGCAAAACAGTCTCGAATTAGCACGTGTTTCCACCCCGGCTATCTGCGGTTTGCCAAAATTCAACTTTCCAGGAAAGATGCTCAATGCGCAAAAGGAACGTAGTGCGAGGCGCGCTATTCAACTATTCTTAAAATTAATCGATCTTTAAATTCCGGATCAAAGTGACTACTGCTTACGCATACTCAGATTTACTCCTATCGCAAAATATTTAAAGGTAGTTCGGGGATCAATGTTTTTGTATCAAAAGCCAAAGAGCAAATATTCTATGTGTGTACGGACTATGCTTTAAAGAGACACCCTGTAGAGATAGCATATGAGAACATCATTTTGAAGCTTTCCTCATCGCTCCTGAAGAAGGTATATGAAATCAAAGTTGGATTCCAACTTCTTTCAGATATCACTGGAGAAAACTCTTCCTTGAATACTGTCGAAAGTCCAGTCCCACCGACAGATGTTCGTTTAACTTCTGTTTCTTCCTTTCTGAAAACTGATGAATACATCCTTCCGATGGTTGCAGACGTTGGAGCAGTACCCAAGCAGCTTGACGAAGAGTCAACTCTCTATTCCTAGTATCAGTATTCTTTCTCTTTTCTCAAATCGACCAACTCTGCAACAGCAGGAATCAACGTACATACCATGGAGGTGGTTCCTCTTTTCCATTTAAAAGTATCATCAGGGGTAATATCGATAAGGAATTGAGAGCACCTAAGCATCTAACAATATCACTTGAATCCTGGAACAGTAAGCCTCGCTATATATCCAGGAGATAAAGGGAGAATATTCACTAAGATGTTTCGGACTGCGCTTCACTCCACGTATGCTCTTAGATGAAGCTATACTCAGAGAAATGAGAAATTATAGAGAGAAGGATGCTTAAATTGTGGGTATCTTTGAGGATTTTACCGGGAAAAGCAAATCTCAAAAGGTCATACTATTTATTCCAGGTCAAAGAGGACGGAGAAGAGGGAAATTTGAAGCTGAAATTCGGGCTAATTGCTTACGAGACTCTGACGCTGAAAATGAATCAATAAGCATTGATTCATCAAATGCGCAGTTCCTATGTATTAGGATACAGCTATCTCTCTCCGCTTTGCTTCATTTCAACGTGACATGTTTAGGTTTGTCCAGCGCATATCTCCATGCTTGCTCACTTGAGAGTTATATATATGCGTCATCCCAAAGGCTGTTCAGAGTACCATGATGAGATATGGATGCTTCTGAAGCCTCCTTATGGACTACTTGAAACGGGAAAACGTTGTCAAATATTCTTCGAAGAGTGGCTGTATAGCTAGGGATTTCAAACTATTCCCGAATTGGCTCAATTCTGTGTCCTCTGGACTGAAAAATCGGTCGGCACTCGCGTCTTTATCGCCGTAGTCTTTTACGACATAATTCTAGCCAGATCGGGGGAGGATATCAACAGTTTCTACTTGGCTTTGAAGCTTGGATATCAGATTGGTCGATTCATATCAGAATCAAACTTAATCATCACTTATAACTTGATTACGCAACTTTCAGACTTTACCACCTCTATCTCATTTTCTGCATTCAGAGAGACTATCACTCCATTGAAGCTTTGAAGATCTCACAAGAAAAATACCTGATGAAAACGGTTCTACAGAAGAGATAAAGGAATATCACAGAATCTCTAGGAAACTCAATTATCTTGGCCACAGAAGAATTCCGTTGGCTTCCTTTGTTCCTAGTAGAATACAATAGCATGCGGGGATCCTCGGGTTCTTCATCTAAAACAGGCCAATTCCGTGCTTTATCATTTCCGAAGGTTCACTACGTCTTTTTTGTACCAGGCATCCCAAACTGCCAACACCAAGGAGAAATTGAATACTATCTACGCTCTTAACTTCTCTGACGCAATTGCAAACAATTAATGTTATTGCCAAACGCGATATCTTTTAGGATTACATTTCCTGGATAATGAAAAAGCTGCATATCTTGTGCTGGATTGGCACATTTCAAAAAAAGAGTAGACTATCTGTCCCTTCTGTTGGTGCTGCAATCCTGGCACAAGCTGAGTCCGCTGACCGTTCGTTACTTTCTTGAGATTCTATCACCTCTATTGCAGTACGAATGCTAACTAAAACCTGAGTTCGTACGTGGCACCCGCCCTCTAAAGTGAGGTGGCCTCCAATCTTTTGGTTGCTTCTGATTCCAAGGAGATCCTTCCAAGCCCTCCGAACCCCTCGGATTACAGGGTACATTTCCTCCACCCCCATAGGCCCACGGCTGCTCCTTATTGGAGAGACATTTCCAGCGCCTTCGTTGTGTCCGCTCCCAAGCTAGGGACGCACTGGCTTAGGTTAGCCACGCAGCTGAACATCCCGTGACTACCCCTCATCCCCCAAACCCCATCACTACAGGCTCTCTCTTAGTGAGAGTCCTAACTAAATTCCTACTAGTGTTTACCCTCCTCCCCGTTGGAGAGGAGTTCGCAGAACGTGAACCAATCTAGTTCTTCTGGATTGATTCGCCAAGTAGACGATACCTTGCTGTTGCAACTCACCACACTGCACTAGTTGCGAGGCCTCGCCCTGCGCAGGGCGTTAGATCTCTGGCCTGTCAAACAATCAGTGTTCCTCCCTCTCAAGAGCTATACAAGACTTCCGCTAGAGGATTCGCTCTTCTACCCCGACCGTCTACCGGAACACCAGGGAAGATTAGCATCAAGTGGCCTCCAGAGCGTGCTGAATACTACAACTATCAAAAAGCTGGACCACACACTGCTTCTCGCCCCTACCGTGGAGTAATGTGTAATTCATTTCAATATCATAACCATTCATGATGGAAGAGATAATCTCCTTCGTCCTACATTTCCACGAATAAGGGATTCATTCGAAAGACGAGAGATATCAGGGCTTCAGTGAGCACGTGGAGCTAATCAGCTGGCAGATGGGTTTATTACGGTTAACAGAGACGCGTTTCTTACGCTGAATAAAACATTGAAGGACGGGGAACTCCCCAAACATATTTTATCGTCATGAAAGATGAGTATAGCAATTTAAGCAATAAACATGTTTACAGTCAAGCAAAATCCATTTATCAATTCAAGGTTCAGAGAGGGTACTACAAAAAATCAACTATTCATGTAACTAAAGTTGCTGTAATCAATGCGAATTTCGAAATATTTCTCCTTACGCTCCTTCAGAGACCTCTCATATCGACGAAAAGCTTCCGAATTCGCTTCTTTGATCCGCCCTTCTTCATGTTACCCTTACCTTCCAGACCAACGGGTCTGACCAAGCCAACATCATCGAACTTGTTGAAGTTCTCGGTCAGGCCATCTCCATAACAAATCTTGAGAGAAACAAGTGAGGTGCATCGCATATATCTCATCACAGTCGTATATATGCACTGGACTCTTCGTGGCATCTACACAAAATTGCTTGATGGAAGTTGAAATTATCTGTAACTCTAAGAACATATACTCCACGATTTTTATCACGGCTCGGCAGACTCTCTAGCCCTTCTTAAATAAGATATTTTTGGGATAATGCTTTTAACAAGCTTCGTCTTCCTTGCATGAGCTGAACTGCTGCCAGCTGGTTCTTAAACAGGCTTCTTCACGTAGTAAAGGGTAATCAATCGTGGAAACTATCTGGAAAGAACATTCTGCACGCCAGAGAAACAATAGAACATGGGCTCATAGCCATTCTTCCTTCATGTTAGCGAACACAGCCTATTTCTGAAAGCCAGAATCTCTAGGAATTTCCATCTCCATGCGTGAGTGTAATCTCATTGGCGACAGTCGTTAGCATTCATTCGCTGATTTATTTTCAGATGAGAACGAATTTGGCAAAGTTGAAGAATTGCATAAGGAGACTCAGGAGTTTCTAGTAGACAGTGAATGTATTTGATCTGGCTTATGTGCTGATTGAACCAATTATCAATGGCAAGAATGGCTCCGATTCGAGATTTCCTATGTTCGCGTAAAGAATCGTTCACTTTGCCATGATTTTCAACTTTGGAATACGGAACACCTTCAAATTTTCATTGTGTAATCACCGATTTCATAATTCCGTGACGAATCTTCCCCTTATGCGTATTAACGGCCTTCCTCTTCATTATCTTTTCCGCAGGAGTATCAAACGTACTGGAGGGCTCATTAAGGTTCAGGGTCGCACTATCTATAATCATCCTCACCTCCAACCCCTGCTGGAATATTCAGCCTTTCGGAGAGTACTTCAGTCACACCTGACTCGCCGTCAGAACCGTCGAAAAATTTGAACGTCTTTCTTCCGAAGAGCATCTGTACTTGCTGACCAGTGAACCGCTTCCTATCCGGTTCGTCAACAAACTTTTCTTCGAAGATTTGCATTGGGATTCCACAACGAGGACCCACCTTCCACAACCTCACTACGTCGGAACGTCCTCAGTAGATCTACAGCTCATTTTTCACTCCACGGATTGGCAAATGCCGGCATTCCATCTCATTTGGATCTCGGGGAGCCCGTTCCCAGAAATATATTCCCATTACTCGTCGTCGACCGTGCCCCAGATTTTCATCGCCCCGCTCTTAGCATTCGACTTCGTGGCTGCTTTCGTAGCCAGTGGTTTTCGAGGCGCGTTGCCTCCCGTCGATTTCGTCGCCGTTGTTTTCTTTTTTCAATTTCCTGGGATTTGGTATTGACCAGCACACACAATCGTGTGCTGTACTTCAAAGCCGAATCGAAAGGAGGAAATAATTCAACTTCTTCAAAATGCACTGGGGCCGGGGAGACCTCTTCTTTGTATAGATTTGGCCGAATGCAAGATTGTATCCGAATTCCTTTTTGGCCTAAGTTTTCTGAATTCTTTGAGATTACAGTGCAAAATAACTGTATTCACACCAACTGGGGGTTGCAGGCTAGAATGAAATATTGTCTACGCCATATCGCAATATCTTGTGATAACTATGCTATAAAAGAGTACCACTTGGACTGTACGGGGGAACGTCTATCGCTAGTTCGGTGCAGTATAAATGGCATTATTATATCTCGCTCATCTCTCGGGAGACCGGAGGAGAGCGAGGGGGCTCTGTGTCAGTCGACCTTGTTGACCTAGTAATTTTCCTTCTAGCAATATTCCGTAGTTTCTATCCTTATCTTTATCCTTTATCACGGTCTACCTTACTTCAAGACACTACAATATCATCTGTAAACCTTTATGGGAAGTGTATTCGCTGTTGCGAAACGACCCTTACAACAAAACCAATGCGGTAATCAGGAGGCAGTTGCCAATTGATATGTGATATGTTTCTCATACAGTAGATATAAAAGGGCGCCTCTGATTAGTTGTTTACGTGCAACTGTATTGGTAATAAATGCTGCTACTGTGGACATGTGAAAATGGGAGGTGATCAAAATTCCAGCCCTGGATGCGGCGCGGTATACAAACCTAATTTCGTCCGCTATTGATCCTGTATATGTAAAATAGTAATGTTATACGTGCAATGGAGATTGGAGAGAGGTTACGAGGAAGCAATGAGGATCGTCGTCGTGGAGATGGTATTCAGGGAGGGGCTTGAGTAGTTTCCTTGTTTGTGGATCAGGAGCGCTGATATTTGAGCCTGCGGGAAAGGAGTTCAGAACGTTTGGATTTTAATTCCAAGGTTGGAGAAGGAATGCGAGGAGGAATTCGCCGGATTTTGTTAGAAGCCCCAGATCGGAGATGAGTTGGAGGAGGTTGTGAGATTTCAAATAGTTAGCCCCATTTTGGAAGCGTGCGGAGGAAGGAGGAGTCGGAAAGTTGTGTTTCTAATGCCAACGAATGGATTTCGTAGCAGATGTTGTGGGACTGGTGCTAGTTGCTATATTTCAGAACGTACAACAAAAGCGGTTTGTGATGATGCCTATGCGCTCCAGCCTCACGTTTCTTTGGGTATTGTAGTATTAACCCCTTCCGGAGGCGAGGGGATCTGCAGTGGTCCCTAGTCTTCTGGTAGACGGTCGGGCTGGTTATGCTGTAGTATTACCCAACCTCCGGAGAACTGAGGTTCCAGCTAAAGGGCCGTAGTGAACTCTCGGTCGCTGCCCTGCGATAGGGTGATATAGCGACTCCTCCGGGGAGGTGAGCCTGAGAATCTCCTAAGAGAGATTTGGGAGACCAGAGTATCCTTATCCTATGCTTTAAAGATACTCGTGACGGGCGGTTGACTGGGTCACGCCAGAGAATGGTATCTCCATTTGGTGGCCGCCCAGGTGGAGGGTTGATGGGGAAGAGGATCTGCACCCTCCCTGAAATAGAGAGGGGGTGACAGAAAAGATGAGGGACGTCCTGTATAGTTGGATTTCCAAGAGATGGGTCTGAAGGGAGGAAAGTGGGTCAAAGGCTCAGATTTTCGAACTGGTTTTGCTAACGCAGATTTTTTCCACCCTTTTGAGCGGTAGAACGAAGGAATGGGTCCGGGAAATGTTTCTCCATGGTTCGTAGACCATGGAGAAGCCGAGAAGATGCGGCTTTCTTGGATAAATTGTCCCGGCAACGGGACGGTGAAGGCCGGAAAGATGGCGAAAGGGCCCTCGGGGTCGATCTATCGTGGATAACCCAGCTGGTTCGTCCCCTTACGGGACGACAAAAGGCTTGAGGCGCAGAAAATATTCCTTCCCCTGTCACAAGACAGGGAAGGAGCCGACGTTTGGTGGCCTTCTGTAGGACAGGTTGTTCTGGGGTAGGGGCGACTTTGGCAGTTGAATCGTCCCACAAGTGGGACGACGAAGAAACGGGTCGAAAGGATTGTACGCAATTCACAAGGAGCAAAAGGGGGCGTTTACCAAGAACGTTTCCTCCCTGCGTCACGGAGAACTCAGAGGAAGGTGCGGTGTTGGAGTTACACAAGAACCAGGTTTCCAGGGGGACTCGCGTATCCGTTTATTCTTAGGGTCACTCTGATAAGCAGCGTGATATTTATACGCGGCTTTAGATAATTAACCCTTTAAATTAATACTACATAATAAAATTACATTAGCGTCAGCCAGACAATCAGCGGGCTTTGTCGAAGCCCGCTGAGGGTTATTGGGTGGCCCAAGATTCTTCAGCCACCCATCCCGGGTTGCCAATTCTCTATCTCATTAGAAAGAATCAAAATTTTGACCACCCGTAGAAGTGGCGGTTGTAGGTCCCTTATCGTACTCATTCAATGGGTAGAATAATAATTGGTTACCCGGTACTCTCTTACGATAGCCGATGGTTGGTAGGCGCTTATCCTCGGCCAATGACATCAATCCACCAAGACATACCCGCGGTGGGGTAGGTACGATACTAGATTCTGTCTACCAACGCGTCTCGAGGGCTGAAAGGGCTTACAGTAGCAGTGGCAAGCACTACCCCCTCCCATTAGCCGAAGCTCGCACCGTAGTGTAAGTAAAGGAATATAGGTTCAAATTTTACGTGCATCCAAAATTGAACTATTTTGGGTGCGATCGTAGGTTGGACATTGCGTGACTTTGGGAACTTCGCACCGTCCAGAAAACTTAAAAAATAGATGGAGACGGTAACCGATTATGTCACGATGAAGTACTAGGTTTCTCAAAATTACCACATATTCATTTTATTTCAGTGTTTATAAA
>JAUBNZ010001677.1:0-10727 GCA_032355485.1 Bonnemaisonia californica | reverse complement strand
CTCGCCCGCGTCCCCCGCCTCTACAGGGGCGCCGCCGTCTTCTGCGCAGACCTCGCCCGCCTCCCCGCCCCCGCCCTGCGCGCCGGCCTGCTCGTCACCGCCGCCCCGCTCGCCGCCGGCGCCGCCTACCCGCGCATGCCCTGGACCCCCGCCCTGGGCCTCGACGTCCTGTTGGCCCAGAGCTTCCCCACCCTCCGCCGCCCCGTGCAGGCCGATACCCTCCTGCACTACCACCGCTTCGACGACTTGGACGACTGGGAGGACTGGGAACTGCACGTCTGGACGGAGAAGAGCGATCAGTTCGACCCCGTCTCCGCCAGGCTGCGCCCAGAAGCCCCGCATCGCCCCGGATCCGTCCTCTTCGACCTCACCGGCCTCCTCTTCCCCCACGCCGCAACCGTACACGCAGAGCCCGTCAAGACCTGCCTCAGGCCCGCCCGCCCGCTCCTCGACGCCCACGGCGCCCATTGCCTCGCCCCGCCCCACCGCGACGCCTGCCGCCGCGACCTCGTGCGCCTCTGGACCTCCGGCTCCCACCCCTCCGCCCTGCACATCGTGCAAGCCGACCCCATCGTGCGCCACCACCAGCCCTGCCCGCGCCGCCTGCGCGCCGCCCGCTACTTCCGCCTCCGCTACCGCCGCCATCTGTCCGACGACTACGCACGCTGGGACCTCTGGACCTGGGCCGAGCGCGACCACAGCTGCCACAAGCGCGCCGTCCCGCCCCTCCCGCCCCTCCCCGGGCGCCCCCGCGCTTTCGCTGACTTCATCGTCGACAGGGCCGCGTACGGCGCCGGAGACCGCATCTCCCTCATGCCCCGCATGGGCGGCGAGGCGTGGCTCGCCCAGGACGACCCGCCGCGCGTCTGGACCGACGCGCTGCTTCAGGAGCAACCGGCCGCTTTGCAGCTCTCCTGTGCTGCGCCGCACGCTGCCGGTGCGGCAAAGGAGGACGCCCGGCCGCCCGATGAGCTTGAGACTTTCATTATCGCACAGGGTTCCGCGCTGGTGCTTCGCGACCTGGAGCAAGTGCGGTGCATGTTGACGGCGCACGTGGAATCACAAGGCGCCGTCATCCTCCGCGCCCCAGTTCCGATTAGCTGGGTGTCGCCCCCGCGACGCGGTCGTACGGCCGTGTCCGCCACCACTCTCCGCCTCTGCAACAGCGTGGCGCAGTCTGTTCTGGAATCGGGGGATGTGGTGGACAATGTCCCCGGGCGCGATTTGCGCTTCAAGAAAATGCGCCAGGCTTCGCACACAGAGACACGGCTTGTGTTTGACGGCGCCCCGTTTGATGAGGACTACCCGGTGGAGAACGTCGTTGTGACGGTGCCGGGATTCCGCAGCGTCGCGCTCACATGGCGGCTTGAATGTGACTGGGACAAGTACCTGTATGAAGGAACACTGGGCTGGCAGTATGGTACGAAAAGCTGCGTGTTTCGTTGCTTCTCCCCCACGGCAGATGGCGTTTCGCTGCTTCTGTATGATTCGCATGTCGGTGATAAAGGGAGGCAGGTGCTTCCCATGCGTCGCATTCCTGAGGGATGCTGGAAGGTCATTGTGGACGGCGATTTGAAGGGAAGGTATTACAAACTGTTGGCAGAGGCAGAGAATAAGCGATTGTTCCCGGGCGTGGAGGTTATTGATCCCTACTCCAGATGCAATACCAGCCATACGGGCCGTGGCTACATTTTCGGACAGGAGACAACTGAAATCTGCCCTCGTCCAAGCATCCCACCCTCAGAAGCTATTGTGTATGAAGTTCACATCCGTGATATCTCCATTGATAAGCAGTCTGGCATTGCGAAGCGAGGTAAGTTTTTGGGCCTCACGGAACGAAATACAAGAATGAAGCATAGCAAAGAGGATAGGAACTGTATCAAAGCGCTCACTCCCTGGAAGCCGGAGAAGTTCCCGGGCTTCAACGCCGGTTCCAACGTGCTCGACAAGTTCTCAACCGGACTGGAACACATTGTACAAATGGGAGTCAACGCAATTCAAATTATGCCCATACAAGATTTTGACAACGACGAAAGCAATGACACGGCATACAACTGGGGCTACATGCCCGTGCATTTCAACTCCCCGGACGGCTGGTATGCATCTTCTACAACCACCGAGACTCGTGTTACCGAGTTCAAGCTACTGGTAGATGCCATCCATCGCGCCGGTCTCAAGGTCATTATGGATGTTGTATACAACCACACCGCTGAAGATAGCAATGAGTTCAACATGGACGCAAGGTTTTCTTTCAATGGTCTTGCACCCAGATACTACTATCGAACATGCGGAAATACTCCAGTGGCACATACTGGAGACTCCACATGCGCCAGGAGGAAGCCTTACGAGCCTCGCTGCGGCGAATGCTACTCCAACGGATCTGGGTGTGGGAATGAGTTTCGAAGCGAATCTCCGATGGGCAGGAAATTCATTATTGACTCCTTGAAGTTTTGGGTGAACGAGTACAAGGTCGATGGCTTCCGCTTTGATTTGCTCGGACTCATAGATGTGGACACAATGGCCACTGCCGCCTCGGAACTGCGCAGCATAGACCGCAACATCATGATTTACGGTGAGCCGTGGTGCGGTGGTTTAACCCCCATCCGCGCCACCGAGAAGGGAAGCCAGCGGTCCAAGGGCTTTGGGGTTTTCAACAACACCTTCCGTGATGCCATCAGAGGGTCTCCGTTCGGTGTGGAGGAAACCTTTGTGATGGACGGAGGGCGACTATCAGAGGTAAAGGGTGGCATCATTGGCTCTGTGGACACTTTTTGCGACAAACCTCAAGAAACCATCAATTACGTCGAATGCCATGACAATTATACTCTGTGGGATCATATGCGCTTTTACATCCGTTCAAGAACTGATGAAATTGAGTTCACTGAGGAAGACATGGGGCGAATGAACAGGCTCGCAGCAGTTCTTGTCTTTACATCCCAAGGTGTGCCTTTCATACAGGTTGGGCAAGAGATGTGCCGAACAAAGTTTGATGTAGAAAACTCATATGAGTCGCCCGATGAAATCAACATGGTACGCTGGGAAACCAAGGTGAAGGAGTGGACAACGGTGCAGTACTACAGAGGACTTATATTTCTGCGGAGGTCTCATCCTGAACTATTTTCCAAAGAGACCAGCGAAGACATCCATGAGTCGGTTACGTTTTACGAGGACCTAGGACTTGTCGTCCCTGACAGGTGCATAGGATATCGAATACTCGGTGACAAAGCAAAGCTGCGGAGTCGTTTGCGACAAACATCACCAGAACTGCGTAGCGAGGAACTTGAGGAGAAGGCTTTGAAATGGTCAGCTGTTGTGGTGCTCCTCAATCCAACTCCAGTGGCAGAGTTTTTTGAGCTCCCAGGCGCTGAGGAAAACCAGGTATGGTTCCAGATTGTGGGTGCTACAAGTGCGGGAACTCGCGATATCAGCGGTCCAGTCGTGGGATCTGTGGCCATTGAAGGCCGCTCCGCCTCCTTATTCCGCCGAGCGTCAGCCAAGGAAAGCATTGCTGCGCAGCTAGAGCTGCGTCTTGCATCTATATCGGACAGCTATTGCAGCTTCCATGGCGATAACCAATTAACTAGGTATGCCGTCGGCCTTGAATGTACCATGACTCCAGAGGAAGCTGAACAGAACCGTGCCTTAGTGGTAGCGCGAATGCGATTTGAGCAAGAAAGCAAGGACAGTACGGACAGCGACACATTTGTGCCCAATTTGTGGAAAACAGAGGCGAAGGCGCTGTCTGCTCTGAACGCGAAGTATGGCAAGTCAGGAGCTGGAAACAAACTCTAACAATGTAGACTGGATAGCACACTAGAATAGAAACGTGTACATAGAATCACTCTAACTAGGAGGAAAACATTTGGCAATGAAACCTGTTGAACACGCCTCTAAACGAAACTCGCTCCAAGGCGGCCCGTGAACCAGGTAAGGTACGTTTACGAGAACCCCTGGCCTCTAACAACGCCTTCCCTATATTATATTTCGTAAGCAGTCATATCCCTAGAAGTTTTACGATCTACCTAGAGGTATACCGTAGTGTTTTATCCATTCCAACAATGGCTCACAATTCCGAACGCTCAGTTCTAACATGGGTAAAATGGCATATCTATAACACACTGACTGATGGTGAGTGTGTTAAACCAAGGAATGTTAAGAGATAGGACATCATTATGATACCGTACCACGGCTTGATCAGTTTCAGTTTCGTAAATAGGATTGTTGCGCTTCTGCAATTCATGAGCCATCCCGATACATTGAGCGCAGGACCCTAACACACAGAAGGTAGATAGAAACTTCAAGTGGTTCACGAGAGACAACATCCTGAAATGGATCGAACTGTCAAAGATAGAAGCTGAAGGTTACGGCGTATCTACTACACTTGAAATGTGCTCTACCTACCCAAGGGCAGATAAAAATATTACACGTGTAAATTTCAAGTTGCGCAAACGCCCTTCTGCTCTCTGCTTCGCTGGTGCTCTCCGCATGTGAGATAAACTAATTAATGGCTTTTTCTTTGCCTCCTGTGTCGCTCGCCACTGGACACTCTTTTGCTCACATGTATCGCTGAGTTCATGAGCATGACGAAGGAAGACAGCACTTAGAGACATCAGCAACTGAAATCTTTTTGCTTCAGCTGGTGGCCTTCCCCAAACAAGGGGCCATCTCCTTCAGCTATGGCCTCCCTTAAGGATATTCTCCCAGCTCCAACGGATGGTCTCACCGTTGAAGACCACAGCAAGAGCGACACCCCAGCCTCTGCTGGCACTGTATCTGTCATCCCGGCAACGCCATCAAAGCACGCAGGCGTCTCCAAGGTGCTTCAATTACGAAAAGATGCAAACGGCGAACTGGACTATTCGGCAATTGTCCGGCAAGGCGAAAATGCATCCCGCACGGTGCATACGTCCTACCACTCCATGATCGAAAGGCCCCAGGAGCAAGCCCTACGCCCCCTCCCCACACAGGAAGAGGCGGAGGCATGCGCTAATCGCACCCGCGCCGCGCTGGAAAAAGTTGTCAGCGGGAAGATTTCAACCGCAAAAGCGAATACGACCAAGGGACTGTCCAAAAGGGAGAAGCCTTCTTTCGTGAGGTATACGCCTGCCAACACAAACGTTGCCCATAATTCAGGATCGAGACAGCGCATCATTAAAATGGTCGAAGTGCCCGTCGACCCCATGGAACCGCCTCGTTTCTCGATGAAGAAGGCACCTGTCAACCCGCCCAGCCCACCAGTTCCGGTGATGCACTCCCCTGATCGCAAGCTGAGTAAAGCGGAGGCTGCGGAATGGAATATCCCTCCCGTTGTATCAAACTGGAAAAATAACAGAGGCTACACAATTTCTCTCGAGAAACGCCTCGCCGCAGACGGTAGAGGACTGCAGGACCACTCCATTAACGATCGCTTTGCTCTGTTTTCGGCCGCGATGTATGATGCTGAGAGAACAGCGCGTGACAGCGTGGAGAAGCGCGCACAGGTACAACGTCAGGTATCTCGAAAGGCGATGGAATCGAAAGAGAAGGAGCTGCGTGATCTTGCTGCGCGTGCCCGACAGGAGAGGAAAGGATATCTCGGGCTTTCGGAGTACACTGACGGGGCAAGTTCGCTGGGACCCGCTGATGACGAGTCGAGCAGGGCCGACACAAGGCATGACAGTCCTACGGGTAGCGAAGTGCATCGCATTCAGCGTATTGAGGATGATGCGCCGCCTTCGATGAGTGCGGCTGGTGAAAGGCGTGGGGATTTCGCAGTTCCGACTCCGCGAAAACCACGAAAGAGTCGATTTAGACGCCTTGATTCGCTTACAGCGCCGCCTCCGTCATCAGAAGAGCCTCCAGATGAAGATGTGAAGCAGAGGGACGAAATAAGGAGAGAGAGGCGTGAGCAGAGGGATCGGGAATTGCGTGGCCAAGAATCCCATGGTATCAACGACGCACCCACTCTTAAAAGGAGCAAGCTAACCAGAGATCAAGACAGGGATATATCAGAACGGGTTGCTCTGGGGCAGAATATTAATGCTGCAAACGGAACTGAGGTCCTGTACGATCAGAGATTATTCAACCATGAAGGAAGTGCAAGAGGAGGCGGACGGTCAATATCCCTTGCGAGTGGTTTCGGGGCTGATGATGCCTACAACTTGTACGATAAGCCTTTGTTTGCAGCTGGCTCCTCGTCAAAGTTCCAGTATAGACGTCCGCAGAACACAGATGGTGGAGACCAAGGTGCAGCCGACAGCAGGACATTCCGCCCAGATAGAGGGTTTGGAGGCACTGATGGAAAAGGTAGTACTGAGGCATCGAGATCGGGCGGGGTTCGGGAAAGACCGGTAGAGTTCGAGAGGGATACTGGTCTAAAATCTTCTGAGAATGACGATATGTTCGGACTGGGCAAATTCCTCGACGATGCAAAACGGGACGGGAACTGAGCTGTTCATACCAAAATCCTTTCAAGCGGCTCTACAGAAGACTAGTCACTCCGACGGTTTATTATGCGTGAGCTTTAAGTACAGCAAATTGTTCTTATTTTTCTTCCTCCTCCTTCTTTTCCGCTGGTACCAGAGTAAACTTCGCAGTCTTCTTGATGTGTTGCAACACGAGATCACGTTCTAGCTGCGCCTCCACCTGATCACGAATCTTCTCTTCCTCCATCTCCTGCCCCTTCAGCTCGGCACGCACAAGCGCAATCTGGCTTTCAACCTCTTCAGTGTCCACCTTGAGTCCCACTTCAGCAGCGATCTTGCTCACAGCAAAATTTACTTTCAACGTCTTTTCCACCCCTGCACGAGCACGTGTCTTGTAAAGTTCAAAGTTCTCCTTGGTTACCATAGCCTTAACCTGGTCGTCTGTCATGCCATTATCCTTGAAAGATGAGAGCATATTAGCGAACTTATTCTTCACCTGATTCTCAACCAATGATTCGGGAAGTTCAACCTCGATCATAGATGACAGCTTCGTATCAATAGCTGCATTGATGTTCTTTTCCTGCTGGCTTTCACTTTCAACACCAATGCGAGCTCGAATAGTATCTCTGAGTTCTGAAAGCGTCGGAGCCTCACTGACTTGTTGAGCGAATTCGTCATTGAGCTCTGGAAGGACAACGTCTTGAATGGCGTGGACAGTGACATCAAAGATTGCCTTCACGCCAGCAAGCTCCTTCCGAGGGTTGGACTCAGGAAAGGTGACATTGACGCTCCTAGTTTCTCCTACGATCACACCAATGAGCCCCTCCACAAAGCCCGGCATGTACTGCCCCTCCTGCATTTTGACTTCAACAGACTGGCCGTCCGCAATGTCTGGCAACTTGTCACCCTTTGAATTATCATCATTGCGGTAATAGCCAACAAGGTCAGCGGCAAGAACTTGTTCGAGCTGTGCCTTAGTTCCCTCCGGAGAAAGAACAGGGGTTGCCTCCTTCTTGCACAGATCCTCCAACGCTTTGTCTACAAGGCTCTCGTCAAATGCAGCTTCCTCAGCGTCAAGATTCATATTGTCGAAGGAATCAGTGAAAGTGGCCTCCGGCCATACATCGATCTTGACAGTGAACGTCAAAGGCGATTCAGGATCGTAATTTGCAATGACAGTGTCAACGCCACCCTCTTGGTCAACCTGCGCCTGTCCAATGGCATGGATTTCACCCTCCTTCAATGCCTTTTGAACGGATTTCTCAATGACCTCTTCGCATGCGCTCGCCTTGATGGTTTCCTTCCCGTACTGGTTGATGACCAGTTGCTTGGGAGCCTTCCCCTTTCGAAACCCTTGAATTGTAGCGCGCTTCGTAAGTTCTCGAACGACCGAATCCCATGCAGCTAGGCATTCTTCCTTCCCAACAGAAATCTCCACGCTGACCTGGCTGTTCGGAAGAGCTTCAGTCTTCACGGAGAGAGCCATGCGTGGCACACGAACGGGTGCCATGGCGCGCGGACAAACTGACGCATTCCGAACTCGACGTCCGGTCCATGACGAGGATGCACTGTTTACGAAGCCTGGGAAATTCATAGTTGCAGTTGGGTAGAGAAATGGCAGACTTAGACTTGAGAAAGGATGTCTCGCTGCACCGGGTTCACGTTGAAGATCTGTGTTCTTTGGATGCCGACTTGTCTTCCCAGGTATGATGCGTACGGACGTTGTCCGGAGATCTGAGCTCGAAGGACTTGTTCCGTTCAGATGATAGAAATGGGGTAGACGAAAAACTGTGAAAAAAGTGCTTGTCCTGATAGCCTTGAAAAAAAGTTGTTTTATGGGGTGTGGAATTGTTATGGCAAATGGAATATTGCCAAGTCGCGCAGAATAATATTCTGTCTTTTGGTTGGTTCGGGGAAACAAGGAAATGTGCATTGCTGTGCCTTGCATTCATTTTTGCTATGACGTGACAGTGCGTGCAATCGGATTTACGAAACGGCCCCTCCCTCGCAGTGTGAGCGCACACCTCCCAGTCCTCCAAGTCTCGTTAGCATCATGTATGTAACCAAGGCACCTTTCAGGCCAAAATTCCAGACGCCAGAGCACAAAGTCTGTCGCTCGACCCATTAGCCTCTTCTTTCCTTTGCACGCTGCATCATCAAGAAAGGCCGAGGCTTATGAACCGACAGGACAGAGTCGCACGAACTTTCATCATTTACGTGCAGGGAACAGCTCTACAATAGCATTGACACTGCCGTAGCATTGACACTGCCGTAGCATGGCCATCAGCTAAACCTCGATGGCACCATTGACAATGTTCGCCAGGAAATTCGTGAAGCCTGCCACTCTTTCCTACTTTCGTAGAGCACTCTCCGAACAAGCCCTTCCGAAACCATCAGACACAAAGCTAAGAGGTACCGTCTCTTCCCGGCCGAAAATGCCGGAAGAATGGGAATGCTGTGGAAACGGATGCGACGACTGCGTCTGGGATGTATACTTCAAAGAAAATGCAGCATACCTCAAGCAGAAGAACAAGGTTTCAGCTCTTAGCACAGCAGCAAAAATTGAACGTGCTACCGCTAATTCAACGTGAGCTAATCAGAGAAGTGGAGACCTAAGAGGGCGCTTGTGAAGCCATGTTGCTTCTCCAAGAAATTTATCGCAAAGACGTGCTTCTGTACATTGCGAGGCTATACATATATATCAATTCATAGCTTCACCGCGTCTTCTTATCCTTTTTCTGCTTCCGTTGATTCTTCTCCCGCTTCTTAATTTTGGACTTGTCACTCACCTTTCCAGCCGCCTTCTTTTCGCGCTTCTCCCTTCGAAGCCTCTTTCGCTCCTGTTTCTCGCTCCGAAGTCTATGTCGTTCCCGGCGGTCGAGCTCCTTCTGCTCCTCCGGGCACAGCGTGTTTGTGCCATCGGAACCCTCACTACCGCCCGCCTTTTCGTCTTCGGGAGCGGATAAATTTGGAACATCATTGGACGCAACGCCACCAAAAATCTCCTTTAGCGCGTCTTCCGAGTAATTGCGCACGTTCTTACCCGCGGCACGACGCTGATAATAGCCCTTTGCCTTCTTCGACTTGTGCTCCTCAACCTCCTCCTGCACGGGGGGAGCACCGGCATCCGCAGAATTGACTGCGGAAAGTCGCGACAGTACGTCGTTTAGATCACTTGCCACCTGACCCGGCACCTTCCAATGGTCCGAAACCTTGGCACCAATTCCCGTGACAGTCGACTTTTTCCGGACACGGACGTGTTCCGTGACGCCGTTTTCTTTTACACCAAGCCCCTTTCCTTCCGTCCAACCCATTTTCATCAGCATTTTGTATCCGAATTTGCTCTTGTCGTTGGCCCAGTGCTGGTTCTGGGTATCCGCAACGCCCCCCATCCTGACTGTGTCGGCCTGGATAGTCTGTGTGTGTGCGTATTGAAAAGGTTGAGTTTGAGGGAGCGGTGAGACGACTAGCTGATTACAAGTTCCCAAATGGGTATTTCGAGTTGCAGGCTCCAATTGCTGGTGAAGGTTGAGGGCGTGGAGAGCATCCTAGCGCAGCAGACGTAGCAACCACCCTTTCTCATACTGTATGTTACCCGCTGCCGACGGTGGCTTCCCGAAGGTGCCAAAGACTCTACGTACTGTACACTGTACTGTGTGGCACGTGCAGAAGCGGAAGCTATATGGTAAGCATCACCTGCACACGTGTACTGTAAGAACCTATGTCTCTTTTGGTGATGTTTTGTAATGTGATATCAGTATTTTTCTTTAATTTTAATATATCATGAGAATAACCAATACTTTTCGTTGGCCAACGGTGTCATAACTAAAGTAGAGTAGCGTACTGGAATAGTAATGAAGAAATTTAAAATTCCTTGATTTCGCATGGCACCGTATCCAACTACTGTACGCCATTGTAGCAAACCTATTTTAATTATAAAAGTTTACAATTTTAGTAAGGAGCAATATCTCAGCTAATAAAATAAAAACTCATAAATATTTACAGTGCAACAAGTCATACTATTAGTGTGGCATCTGAGCTCGACGTGCTGTAATTTACGAACCCACATTACAGTACTTCTTGCCGCCGACTTTATTGGTTTCCGAGATCGTGATCCTCCCTCTCTCGGCTTGCCCACCCGCATCCCGCAGATACCGCTTCACAATCTCTTTGCACGCAGCTTGTTCCAAACCAACTTCTCCCTCAACCAACTGCTCCCTCAACCAACCTCCTTCAGGCCCAGCAGCTGCACCTGCCCCCACGCTCCGTACCATTCCCCAAACCGCAATGGCGCCCGCTTTCGCCGCGCCCCTGCCGACAATC
>JAUBNZ010001676.1:0-10729 GCA_032355485.1 Bonnemaisonia californica | reverse complement strand
AGTCCCCGATCCGGGCACGCGTGCACTGTAAGGTGCACGTGTGTCCGCGGAAAAAAATAAATAATATAGCGCCCGTTAAGAAACGTCCTGCACGGGGGAGGCACGTAACTGTCGGGTCGTACCCTGCGCCGTGCGCCTCTGAGTTTACGACGGCGCGGGTCCAGTAGCCCCAGCCGCATATGGCTGTGTACTAAACGGCTCCGTCCTCAGGTTTGAGCGTCCCGCTCACAAACGTATGCCGTGCACATGGCAACGCAGACACCTTGGGGCCTGCGTGGCGCATGTACGGGCGCCAGCGTGTATTGATAGTTGATCCTGCCTCGCTCTGCGTCGAGACGAGGCATTATCACTTGTAGCTGTGGCCCGGCATAGCTTCCCTTTCCATACTTCACCCTCTAGCCCAGTGTTCATCCCCACCTCTGGATCCCGACCATCCTCTGTGCATACCCTTCTCAACTCCGACGCCCTGTCCGCATTCCTAAAACTTTTCACGTTCTATCTACCACCTTTCCGGCGTAGACCCAGCATCATGCCGTCCAGTCCACTTCCATCGAAGCAGAATGCTCCGGCCGTTGGCGCGGCGGACACGGCTGGGCGCGAGCCCAGCTGTCCCGGTGCAGCAGCCCCAGCCGGAGCAACTTCCCCACTTGCAGCGACGGCTCCTGCTAGCTCCCCTCCCATCGCTGGTGAGGGAGCAGCGGAAGTCCCCAGCACTATTGACCTCACGGGTTCGTCGCCTCCACCGGAGTCACCGTTAGGAGGACCGGCCGCTTGCGCGGTCGGCACCCCCGACGTGATGATGGCCGCGCCGCCCGCCATCGGGGCGCTGGCTCCCGATGGTGGGGTCAAGCCTGTTGTGTCGTTGGCAGAGGCTGTCGAGGGAGTCGCGAGACCCCCTGTCTGCCCTGCCTCGACGGCTCCCATCCCCCTTCCAGAGGACTGCTCATCACCGATGGATACCGATGCAGCGCCGCGCCCAGCGAGGGGAGCACGCGACGCATCGGCTCCTACTCTACCAAACCTCCACAACCTCAGCGAAGAGTGGGAGTCCCAACCTTATTTTCATAGTAAGTTGGCTCCCTGGCTGGCCTTGCTCAGCGGGGAGCAGCGTGAAGACATATAAGTGTGATAACGCGCCTTGCGGCGCACGACTCCGATACGGCTGGCCGTTGTTGGTCCCACCTTTTCTTGGCACCGCACCCGGAACGGCGCTACTGCATCTCAACGGGGGATGCGGTGCGACCGCTCCTTCCTCTATCGTGCCAAGGACGCGGAGTATTTGGAGCGACGTGGGGGCATTTGGCTCAGCCTCAGAACTTCCAGAAAATTGGAACTTCTAGGTTGGGAGACCACTGTAGTAGTTAAAGAAAGTGCCTTGGAACCCTCCGGATACTAGTGTTCCTAGTAGCCGCTAGCGGTGAGCCGGGAGAGCAAATTATTTCGTATCGCCTCCGGGCTGGGAAGTACTGAGGCTGGTACTGGTCACTCTGGCTCTCCTGTGGGAGTGAGTGAGTCACAGTGTTCGAGGTGGAATACCCACTCAATGACGGCCGGCAATGGTCGTGCCGAAGGCATCTTTGGAGCGTTGCTAATGAGCCACTCACCGGCCTGCCTATCCCTCAGGGGATGGGTAGGCCGGCAAGGGTCTCGTGATGCACGGCCACAGATGTGGTCGTGCCGGAGAAAGGGGTTTGTACGACGGATTCAAACTAACGGCGTACGACGTGTGGTGCGTTGCGAAAATGGTACTTTTGGCGGTCGTGGGCCACTGAGGACGACGTTGAACCACGCTAGTGCTAACCGAACTGGTGCCTTCTTACTAGAGGAAGGTAGTCGAGAACGGCGCGAGGCGTTTTGTTCTACCAGTTGAGTTGCAAGTCCAATGGGGAGTTCTCCACTGACTCTTTAGTTGTAGGATAGTCCTTAGCTAATCCTCTAAATACTAGTCTACATCCATTTGCTTTCACTACTAAGTAACTATATAATTTAGGAAAATAGTACAATCTTGGGTGGTTTGGCTACGCAATCCGTACACGTGGTTTACAGAGAGCCGCACGCACCCCCCTCCATCGCTGCCCTGTAAGCCGTGCCTGTTGGTTGGCAATGCCGGCCGCCCCGCGAGGGGTCGGCAGGCGGTACTTTAATATGCGCCGCCGACGATTCCGGACGCCCATTGGCAGTCATGACAGATGAGTTTGTGGGGGCTCAGGCATGGCTGCACCGGTCCTGGGACACTAATGTGCCCCTTTGGACTCTGCACTGTAAGCCGTGTAGGAGGTTTTGGAGTCCTGGTCCAGACCCGGATGATCGGACGAGCAAGTGCCCCTTTTATAGCGGTGACCGAGAACTCGCGCCCGCTCCCGTCACGGATGGATGACCGCTTCCTCCCGATACTTCGGGCTAGACAGCCGCTCCCCTTTGATGCTGACTGCCGTAACTGCTCTGCCTCGCAAGGTACGACCCTTACACTTTTCAGACCTGGCGAGAGTTGCATCTCAACGCGACCGTTCAGCGATGTCACCGCGACTGCGCTAGCGCGACAACAGTGTGGACGGCCAACTGGTACACGTGGCCCCCCTTTAGCAGAGTACACCCGTACTGTATGTTAGGTACATTTGAAGATAGACGCAGATACACTGGCCTTTATTGATACACTAGCTAGAAACTTACAGTACTGGCATGCAATAGGCAGCATTACTGGAAGTGCATAGCACCCCCTTAAGTACAGTCGGGGAAACCCGACCGACGATCACTAAAGAGGCAGACGACCTTGAAGGTAAACCAGAGACTTTAAGTCTGACGACTGGTGTTGTGCTTCGCGCGAACTCGCACCCGCGTGTTCGTTCTCATTACCGCTTGCTAGAGCCCGTGTGCATTCGTCAGCCTATGGGCTTCTAGGGTGTATGCCACTACACGGGGTCTCTACGCAGAACCCCTAGCATCTGCATCACTGCTCCCCCGTGAATTCACGAAGGTGAGCTACGAGAGTACTCGCCTCATTCCCCCTCTCTCCTGGTCCGCCTCCCAGATCCCTCTTTCCTCTACCTTTACCACCACTACTGCGTTACGGGGGATCTGTCCCGGACCGTTTCCTCCCCCTTTTCTCCCAGCTACGAACTCTTTCCGGACCTCTACAGTTTTCCGATTTTTCTGGTATAGCAAGCCGTCCTGGCCACACGCGCACACGTGTGCCCAACGGGGTACACGTGGGCTCGAGAGAATCCAGATTCCGGCAGTCCGTACCAATCTGGAATATAATTCCCCATCCGGGCATGCGTGCACTGTCAAGTGCACGGGTGTCCGAGGAAAAAAATAAATATACCACCCGTTCAGGAACGCAATGCATGGGGGGTACGTAACTCCTGCGCTGCACCCCAGTGTCGTGCGCCCCTGAGTTTACTATGGCGCGGGGCCGAGTAGCCCCAGCCGGGTATGGCTGGGTACTACAGTTATAACATAACCATTCTTTTAGGCCACCCTTGGGGGTGGGGGATGTGGTAGTTAAATATTTCGCCAAAATTTCGCTATTTAAAGTAGCCCAATATCGGTTAGGCTAATATGCAATTAACGCACCATCCCGAAATGTGGTGGTGTCTGGTAGCCCTGCATTTTCAGTCCTATGAGAATATTCCTTCCGGCGACCACCTCGCAATGGGGGGGGGTGATATCTGAGTATCCGTAGCACCAATAAGCTGCAGCACTACTGGAAGGGCGAAGGGTAGATGTTTAAAGAATTCCTGTTCTTTCGGCTGCTGGTCATTACTGTCATACTTATGACCAAAACTATATCCCCAATACAACACCATGCAGTGGAATTGTCGTCATATCCTCAGTACCAGTAAACCCCATCAGTTGCTGACAGGGCTTACATTAGTGGTTGCATCTAGTAAATCCCTTTCCTATTACAGGGAGGGTGTGGTTTCTTACAGTAATCCCGCCCTTTCGGTTACTCGTTAGTGTCGTCCAAATTCTATCCCTCGTGTTCAGCGATATTTCCTATTGCTCGACACCCCCTGACTGTGGGGTGTCATAAAATATTCCGTGGTGCCCATTAAGTAGTCCCTTAATTATTTTTTCCTCTGTTTCCTCACCCCAATTTTGGAGTGATTACCGTGTCCAACGGTGATGATTTGGCACCAATGGACATGTACCATTCCCGCACCCCAATAGCGGAGTGAAGTCGTCTGGCCACCTGATAACCTTTCTTTTCCCTCAACCAACCAGGCAGCTAATTGGGTTGGTGGAAGATACAGGCGACCCTTCCCGGGGAGGATTGCCCTGATATAGCTATTATCCCCCCCGGGGTACTACAGGGACAGAACGGAGACAGGAAAATTTTGGATTCATCGACGGAGGCGAAGGTGTGGGACGCTGGGGAGCGGGAAAAGTTCCACCTAGTTTACGATTAACATCTGACAGTAGTTGTGAATGGTGCGAACCGAAGTGGTGTTCCCGGACTCCTTTAGGTAACGGCAAGGAGGACTGACGTGAGCACAAGGAGCATACGGGGCTCCAGAATTTGGTCCCGTACGAGGGAGTAGCCGACTAGGCCCCAAGGCCCAGTTTTCTTGTCGGATTTCTTGACCAACACCCAGACTCCGGTATCTCAAGGTTGGATCCGTGGACTCCCTTACGACATCGGTTAGAGGGTGCAAGGGGAGATATTGGTATCCCCTGGGGGTTCATGCTTGTTACCTATCACGCGCCGCAGTGTAAGGATCACCCGGATCCCTACTGAACCGGATTTTGATGTTGTCGAGTAGCGACTTCCCTCTGAGGGCAGCTCGGCCGATGACGTCTTTGACGCACCCCATGACCGGAATGCCGCGTATCGCCCTATAAGAGTAAGGGCTTCAAGGGAGTGTTGCCATTGGGAGGCCTGCTCCCTCGGGTTTTTTGAGGATGTTTTCTGTCTAAACTCCTGTTGATTGTGTGGACTCCTTGCTACTATCGATACCTGCAGAACATTCTTGATGCAGTAGGCACCTATGAAAGTTTCTGTACTGTAAGTGCGGGAAGGACTGTACTGTGTTACAGTACTGTAGGTATCTGTAGAACCTAATTCCCGTTCAATCACCAGGCTCCGACGGTGTCCCTGTAAGATGGATACTTCGCTACTTTAGATGGAATGTAAACCATTATCGCTGCTAAGAAGGTTAGTAACCTACTACGATAATGATAGATCGATACTCAACTTTACTGAGTAATACCGCTGCGCCAGCTCGGGGCTCTGGTTTTATTTGCGTTGCGGGATCCCAAGAGTAAGGGATGTACTGGTGGGGCGGTGATGTGTTGCACCAGGAACGCCCAGTGCATCGACACTTCTTCGGATTGAGCACTGAATGCGCTACCACCATTCATGGGGTCCTTTACGGTGCTCTATGTAGACGCAGTCGCCTCATTGGGCACACTGCGCCCTCCGGTTGCAATTAAGGCTCGCAATCTTTGCGAATTGATGCCCCTACTGAGCAAGTATTGCTCGGGATTCCCCTGTAGGGCTGCATGGCACGATTTTTCTGAGGGCAACAGAGCGAGCCTATGGCGCGGTTATAATTTTACAGCAAAACTAGTTGAACCACCGCCTCTACCTTATTTTTTGGGCCGGGCCCATTTCCAGTTCCCTCACCACAGCACCCGTCAGAGGCGTCGAAAGGCCCACCCACAGTGAGGGTCATTTCTCCGGTATTTCACCGTTTTAAGAGCTTGCTTTTCATGGATGAAATAATCCTTGCCTGTATAACGAGAATACTTCAACGGATCTCGGTTCCAGTCCGGACGCGTAAGAAACACCCTGTCCTCCACGGCGCCGCATATAACCGATGCGACGATGGCCCTGACCTGCAACCGCCGCATGCATGTCTTGTGACAATGTGATGTGATCACATGTCGCAAAGTGTTGTACATGCCTGTACAGGATATAGAACCGTGTTATGATATCTGCAAGGTTCCGATACGGTGCCAGAATATTCTGGATACGGTACCATCACATGGTCACATGCCTCTTTACATGACATGGAGATACTACAGTACACTAGCTGCGTACAGGGTAGACTATTTGTTTTATTTGTGATTACATGCTGACGTGTATTCCAACGTGGTTGTTAACGGAGTGTAAGGCAGCACTAGAGTGCAACAGTATATAGCGCAACAAAGGGGAAAAAGCCAGTTAATGATAGTGCAGGGGATTACTTTAGTTGTAAGTCTGTCTCCATATAAGGCAGTACTCGAATTAGCTTCGAAAAGGGGAAAGAGATATCCAACCCACAACCATCAACCAGACACCCGAAAATTGTAAAGAGGGACTCCCCTTCTGGCAGTATTCAACAATTGGCCACCCATTCGTTCCATGTCTCTTCTCCTCCGCCCACCCGCTGCCCTCTCAATACCCTTCTACAGGCCTTTCTATTTTACAATTGTGCTAGTGTAGCTACATTAGGATTGCTAGCAGAGAATATCAAAGCTGTCGTCCGAGCCTGGCTTGCCCACGTGGTGCTCGCATCCAATTGACGTACCCTTCTGGAAGGCTTCGTTTTGGACAAAGCGATATTTGAGACAGTTTTCCACCAATGTTTTTGCGGACCGAAACACCCGACACCCAGAAGTCCCCGCAGCTCCAGCGCAATCCCCGCCTACCAATAATACCGTTGTAAAGTAATGAAAGGCAATTGGGTCGTAGAGTCCTAGCAAAATTCTAACATATCTCCAAGATCACAAAATCAACTTCCCGGAGGTTTTTCAAAGTGTCATGCGACCATCAATGAGAGGCCAAGCTGTTGGTCACAAACACGGGCGGCACGCATTTCTAAAAAACGCGAACAGAGACAGCTTGTGATTCAACTTCTGCGCAAAAACAGAAGCGTTCGTGGCACAGCCAGAACAGCTGGGCTATCTCGCAGTACCGTTCAACTTCTCAATAATTGTATCAGAACTAACGACGAAAACCAGCTTTCATACCAAACGAGTACAACGATTCAATCCGGCCGTCGCAAAGTCGTTACAAACGAGGAAGCTGGTCTAATCAACGAATAATTAAAACTAGCTTCCAAAAGAGGTTTCTTGGTCGACAATGCTTCATTCAAACATTTTTTCTAGCGTAGCTGCAAACGGACGTACTGCTTATAAGAAAGGAGTTCTCAGAGATGAATCTGTTAGAACCTATAGAGCTCATTATCCAGAAATTTTCCAATAAGTGGATAGAAAACAAAGAACATGCAAAGCTCGCCACTGAATCATTCAATCACATTGAATCCTTTTTAAGGTCACTTGATGAAATCCACTGCATGCACCCTGATATTTTTGTAGTATTACGCAACCTCCGGAGACCTGAGGTTGCGGCTACCGGGTCCTAGTGAACTCTCGGTAGGTGGCCTTCAAGAGGGTGGTAGAGCGACTCCTCCGGGGAGGTGAGGCTGAGAGTCGCCTAAGAGGCGTTAGGGAGACCAGAGTATCCTTATCCTCTCCTTTAAGGATACTTGTGACGGGGCGGTTGACTGGGTCACGAAAGAGGATGGTGTCTCCACCTGGTGGCTTCACAGATGGAGGGTTGATGGGGAAGCGGATCCGCACCCTCGCAGAACTGGGGAGGGGTGCTCATGAAGTTGAGGAACGTCCCGCAAAGTGGGACGTCCAAGGGATGGGTCTGAATGGAGGAAAGTGGGTCTACCGCTCCGATTTTCGAACTGTTATTGCTAACCCAGACTGTTTCTACCCCTTTCAGGGGGTAGAACTCAGGAAGAGGCGAGGCCAAAGTGTCTCCACGGTTTGCAGACCGTGGAGAAGCCCAGAAGATGAGGCTTTCTTGGACACACTGTCTCGGAAACTGGACGGGCAAAGACGGAAAGATGGGGAAAGGTCATTCGGGGTCGATCTATCATGGCTAACACAGCTTGTTTGTCCCCTTAGGGGACGACGCAAGGCTTTAAGCGCCGACAATGATCCTTCCCGTGTAACAACACAGGGAAGGAGCCGAAGTTTTATTGCCGTATGGACGACAGGTTGTCCTTAGGCAGTGGCGACCATGACAGTTGAATCTTCCCACTGGCGGGGACGACGAAGAGACAGGTCGTGAGGATGGTACGTGAGCCCCGGGGAGCGAAAGGGACGAGCTAACCTAGTTCCCTGCGTCGGGAAGAACTCAGAGGTTGGCGCCGTGTTGGAGTTCCACAAGAATCGAGATTCAGGAGGGGTCTCGCTTACCCGTTTATTCTTTAGGGTCACTCCGATAAGCGGAGTGATATTTATATGCAGCTTTATGTAATTAACCCCTTAACCTATTTACTACAGATTAAACTTCCCATAGCCTCAGTCAGCCAATCAGCAGGCTATTTCGAAGCCCTCTGAGGTTTATTGGGTGGCCCAAGATTCTTCGGCCACCCATGCCCAGTGGCCGACTTGTTATCTCGTTAGAAATAACCAAACTTTAGACCCCACATAGGGGTAGCGGTTGCAGGTCCCATATCCTACCCATTTAATGGGTAGGATACTAATACGTTACCCAGTACCGTCTCATGAGAGTCGGTGGTTGGTAGCCCCTTATCCTCGGCCAATGACATCTATCCACCCCGACAAAAACCCGCAGTGGCGTTGTTATGATAGCGTACCCTGTCTGCCAAACCATTTCGAGGGCTGACAGGGCTTACAGTTACAGAGGAAACCTCTGCACTCCTCCCATTACAGGGAGGGGTTGGTTTTTACAGTTATAGTATCCCTTCGGTTACCAACCCATTCAACTCCTTTTCATACCTTTTCCAAAAATTAATGTCTTTTAGCACCACCCTCCATCCTATCACCCCCTATCTTGGGGGGGGGGTGATTACAGGACCATATAACAGAATGAAAAGCCCGATGACTGTCTCGCCCCAAAGGGCGAGAGATTTACTACCGCCAAGTCATTTTGATCCAATCCATCTGCCTTAATTCATTCGCATTATGCAGGTGGACGGGTGTTGACGACCCTTCCCCGTGAAGCGTTATCAAAATAAATGTTGTACCCCCCATACGGGGTACTACAATTTTGATTGAGGGTAACCAATTTTGGAACCTAGATGAGACTGCTGTCGATTTTACGCTTGGAAGGCGGCACAGAGCCTTCGCATCTGCGGAAACAAATAGCGGGGGAAATCAGGGAGTTAAATCCACGTACGGCTCGAATAAGCAAATCACAACTGTTACTGCCGCTTCCGCCGCAGGAGTACTAACACCACCTTTCTCCATAATTGCTGGAAAGCGCAAAAATAACGATTGGTTCTCTCCAGTAACCGGACGATTTCTCTACCGCCCCATCCGTATAATCAAACGCTTTACGGAGTCAAACTGGTTTCCGGACGATGGCTATATCGACGGGTTACAGAGAATTGGTCAATGGAAGGGCCTATTCTTGCTATAATCGTTCGCCAGCTTCATCACACAGCTGCTGAGCTTCTTCGCTCGGAAAAATCGGTTCTACTATTCCTGGAAGGTCTTTCGTCCCGAAAGCATCCCGAATGGATTGAATTTTGTTCGGACAACTTTTTGGAACCTCCCATGAATTCCGCAAACACTTCAAACACTCTGCAGCCTTGTGACCAGCGCATTAACAAGCGCTTTCATGAACTGATGCGCGACATAAGTGGCGAATTCTTCGAATAGGGTTGTGTAGATGCTTCGAGAGTCAACTTCAATCTTGCCTGTCAAGTATATGCTTGGGACAATCTTATTCCCGAGATAATTGGGTCCTCCTTAAAAGTCACAGGTACGTTTCCTTTCCAGCGCAACTTTGCAGACGAATACAGGACATTCAATGACGAACAGATAAGGATTGTAGAGAAATAGGAGGACAATATTGGAGACATGAGTATACCCTCGCCACTCCCGGCTGTTCGAAACCGAAGAACTGACCAGGAGGCGGAAGTTGACTACCTAGGCCATGTTATCCTCCCGGGGAAACTGGCCATATCTCAAGAGAGCACAAAGGACATTGGAGAGGCTGAGTTCCCCAAGACGCCGACCCAACTTTGTTCCTTCTTTGGAAGCGCCAACGTCTTCCGACGGTTTGTGAAGGACTTCGCCAAGGATTCACGGCCACTGCATGACATGTTCAAGAAGGAGACGATCTGCAACTTAGGAAGCGAACCTCCAACGGAGGAGCAGAAAGTGTAGTTTGGAGTCCTCAAGGACGTGTTCCTGGAACTTCCGGTACTGGCACTCCCTAGATTTGGAACGCCGTACACGCTCGACACGGATGCCTCGTACTAACAGTTAGGTTTCGTCCTTCTCCAAGAAAAGGAGGATGGCGAATTACTCCCAGTGGGATATTGGTCGCGGGCCTTAAAACCAGCTGAGTTTTCGTACTCCGCGACGGAAAAGGAATGCCTTGCAGTGATATGGTAGGTCACTAAGCTACGACCTTACTTATAAAGGACAAAGTTCACAGTTCGTAGTGATCACAAAGCCTTGCGGAGACTAAAGACTGTCGAAGAGATTTCGGGACAATTAGGCAGATGGAGACTAAGGTTGTCGGAGTACCACTACGTCATATTACACCGTCCAGGGCGAGTCCATCAGGTTCCAGATGCTCTGTCCCGCGTCCCCACTAAAGGGTTAGACAATTTTCCATTGGAGGACGAGGTACCCTGCCTGACGATAGGTCGCCCTTCCAGGGAGGAATATGAGTCTCAACGAGACGATGATTGGGAAGTCGACTTCTTTGACCCATATAGGGCTCGCCACGTAGAAGACAGGGACATTTCCA
>JAUBNZ010001675.1:0-10729 GCA_032355485.1 Bonnemaisonia californica | reverse complement strand
GTGTTTACAGCAATACGGGGGCAGCGATACCTGGTATTATTGGAGTAGCGTTGACGGGTTTCATCCTGGATACGACCGGCTCGTGGTCGCTTGTATTTGGTATAGCAATATTTTTCTACTTGGTCGGCACCGCCGTGTACAACGCCTTCGGTACAGGCGAACGCGTTTTCTAGGCCGTTTTCCAAAGTACAGTCAAAAGTACAGTCAAAAGTACAGTCAAAAGTACAGTACTTGTAATATTTCACTAAACTATGTGGCTCTTAACATCGGAATTCACACTCAACTAAAATTAAATAAAATTTAGTTTCTTTCGCATCTACAGTACTGTGCTGAAAAGTTTACAGTGTATTGTACCCTTCACTCCGTGTTCAAGGCTGTTTTTATTTTCGCTGCATTACAGTACCTTTGTATTTCGTGAATTCGCTGAGTGTGCACTCGTAAAGCTGTACAGCAGCACACGTGTGCATAAAGGATGGCACAGGTTTTTACTCAAAAAAACAGGCCCTGTCGATAAGGCGACATGACGGTTGCTCCCATTGGCCAGAGCAAGGGCCAGGAAGCGATATGATGAGGCGAAAAGGTAAAAAGGCTCGCCAAGAACAGGCGTAACGGGCCTTTGCTGTATGTTATAGAACCGCCGTTCTATGTGCCGTTCTATGTGCCGTTCTATAACATACAGCGACGATTCGTAGAGAAAGGGGGCCTTTAAAGGGAATGATTTCATCCAGGCGGCTCGACGCTATTATGCGCTACTTTTCTGCAGTTAATTCGCACCATTCGAAGTACGGCCGTTCCACACAACGATTCGTTGTCCGGAACGGCCACAACGCAACGATTCGTCGTATGCAACGGCCCTCACTGAAAACTCAGACAGTGCTCGCGCGCGCGTTGCGCGCCTCGCTCGCCCGCTCGTCGCTCGCGCCTGGCCCGGCCGGCCCGACAGATGGCTGAGCACTACGGCATTGGACTGCGGACGGAAATTCTGGACGCACGCTATAAAAAAGTAATAAAAACACCCTCCCACTGCCGGCAGATATTCACCAAGCGCCCTACTTGAGAAAGACCACCTCTTTACCGAGGGATTTCACGCCTCTACTAAAGCCTCTGTCGACGAGCGAGTCGTCGCCTTCCCGCTTGTCCCACCATATCGGCAGAGATGTTCAGAGCATCTACCCGACTGCCCGTTAAATTTGCAACTTCACATTGTTGTTATGGAATATCATTCTTTATACACAAGTATCTAAGGACACCCTACCCCTCAGTGTCCTTTCCTCCCTATTTCCCCCTCGCGTCAGGTGTTGGCGCCAAAAATTGATCAATTGAATTGATTGCTTCCCCAGTCGCTGTGCCCCTGCTGAACGCGCTGTCCTGACGACCGCTTCCACTGCCACCCGTTGGCTGCTGCGGCGTTTTAGGCCAAAATAATAATTGCCGAGGGATGTCAGCTGGTGATTGCATTGCTCTCGGTGTGAAAGATGCCCCCCCTGCCTCGTCACCACTGCGTACCCTGTCCTCTCCCAATGGAGTCAACCCAATACCTCGCATCCTCGGATCGCTTTCCCCTCCTAATCTTCCCACCATCCCGCTTCCATCTTGATTCTCTTTCTGATCGGAACTTATCGCCCCCAATCTTGACTTCGATTCCGTCGCGGATGGCGAAAACATGGGGGGCAACATTTCACGACCGACTCCGAACTTGTTCGGCGTTACCCCACATCCCGAAAAGTTGGGGCCCATGCTCGTCTCAAACGGCGACGGAAGACTACCCCCCAGAATGCGACTGCGATTACATGGAGTGGATGCGAAAACACCACTCGGGGTAAACATGCTCCCTCGACCGGAAAACCCACCGCTCATCAACAGGCCTCCGTTGCCACTCCTATTGGGGGAAGAATTGAGAAACAGCGATGCTGGTGATTTCCCGAGAGGAGTGATCCCGTGAAACCCAGGAGTGCCTTCTAGTCCCAACGACCTAAACAACGAAGGACTCTCGCCAGCGTTCATCATCGGATCCCGAATCCCTGAAAACAATGATTCCCTTGGTGGGGTAGAAAATGGCAGGGTGTTTCTTGATGGTTGCGCGCTGGGGGAGGCAAGTCTGGTTCCTTCAGTATGTACCATTAAGGTGTTCCCGAAGTCGCCAGTGTGCAATAACACATTGCGGTCATTCTCGGAACCCGGCGCTTTGGTTTCTCCGCCTTCATAGGTTTCCTTTCCAGGACCTCGGGCATCGGAACAGTTAGTTTGGTTTTCTGGCATAGCGTTCGTGTTCCGTGGTTCTCCTTGCTGAGACCTGGGATTCCCCGTGACACCTTGATTACGGTGTTGGGGAATCTGCAATTGCAAATCAAACGGGTCGTCTGATGAACTGCTTTCGGGCTTTGATGACTGCATGGAACCAGAAAAGTCTCTTGGGGCTTCGGATCCGGAGTTGTTGGAAGCACAAAATTGGATGGTTCTATCTGCAGAATCGCATGCCTCTTTCGAACTTCCCTCCATCCTCATCGGGCTTCCCGCTTTAAGAGGCAGATTGCTAGCTTTCTTCGCCATTTCTTGTCGATTCGTGCCCAAGTCCATTGTCTCTTGCGTTGAGTTTCGAGTGCTAGGTTCGCACCTTGACTCCCTACTGGAACGGCTTGCGATCTTTGCCTTCTTGCTCAACTCGTCGCCTTGTGCTCCTGTGGACTGAGGCCTCTTCTTGACGGATGTATGCTTTGCCTTACCCCTATTAGTAATATCGGTGAAAACCTTGCTAGGAATTGGAGGGGGTGGCATCGCTTCGCTTTCTTTCATTGCCAACGCGGATTTGTTGCTCGAGATGTTTTCCATGGCATGCACGTCGCTAGAAGATGCAATGGGCTGAGAAGGTCTTCCCGATTGGACAGTCGGACGTGGAGCAATCTTTTCATGCCTGGAGTTCTTAATGCGAGCATAGTTCTCCTTGCTGACTGCCGTCGATGCGTTGCTTTCCGATGCGCTCGGTCCTGCTGAGGAGGACGCTTTCCCCTTCACCTTCTTTCCTTGCTTTCGCGTCGCGGCTCTTCGCTGGGTGGCATTGTAATGATTCTTGATTGCGTTATCAGTACGCCCCGGCAGATACTTGGCAATTAGAGCCCACTTGTTACCGATCTTCACATGTGCATCGCGGAGGATTTGTTCCTCCTCCTCGGTCCAAGGGTCCTTGTTGATTTCCGGGTTGAGGTGATTAAACCAACGCTCGCGACATTGCTTGCCGATACGCCCAGGCAATTGCTTCGCAATCAAGCTCCATTTGTTTGCGCCAAGCTCTGCGACCAATCTGGTGATGGTCTCGTCTTCGTGCTGCGTCCACGGGCCCTTTTTCAGACCCGGCTGAAGCACTTTCTGCCAACGATGAAGACATTGCACATCATTCCTGCTACTTCCCGGGAAGGAAGAGTTTAGGGCCCTTGCAATGTTCTTCCAGTTCTTCTCATTGTGCTCCATGACTACGACGCGTAGCATATCGTCCTCATCCCTGGTCCAGCCTCCCTTGGATGATCTGCGCGTGGGCGGGCGATCCATTTCAGCAACCATACGGAGGGCCTCGGCCGTGGTCAACACGCGTTGGGGCTTAGCCTTGGACTTGGATGGGCGCGGCTTACGAACATTGCAGGGTGCAGCTTGATGGACGGGTGCGACGGGTTCGTTGGGCAGTATCTGAATAGCACGTGAAGTAGCTGGTGCCAGACGAGCCTCATGAAGACGTTGGTGACGCGTGGCGAAGAGCTGGTCGCCGTAGTTCTGGTGCATGATGGGTTCCGGTTGGGAATAATTAGGAGTGAGTGCTTGTTGGAAATTATGCTGGGCAATCTGCTGTTGATGAGCAATCTGCTGCTGGAGCGGCATCGGATGTTGATTCGGTAGGGATTGATGACGCATCTGGGCTTGTGTTTGGAGGTACTTCGTCGGGGATGCCATTATAGCGTCGAAATCGCGAGGAAACTGCGAGTTAAAGGGATCTTCCTTTGTGAAGAGATCTTCGGGCATAAACACGAAGTTCGGGTTAACAACAGGCTGTTGTATCGGTAGGTGGAATTGCTGGTTGAAATTGAGCGGCTGGGTAGCTGAGGATGAGGGCAAGCCAATGTTGGATGGCATGCCCTGAAAATCAGTGCCGGTCGGAAGTGTGGCGGACAGGGTGGGGGAGGAGATGTGACGAGTGAACGTGGTGGCACCATTGGACAACGGTTCGATGCGGTCAGCGTCGGGGGCTACATTCGGGTTGGTGGAATCCATGTTCAACGACGAGTATTGGATGAGACTGTGTTGCGCAGATGGGTTGCTGGTGTGTCGTGTGAATTGGATGGGGCTGCGACGACTTCTCCTTGATAAGCGGTTTCGTGAAGCAACTGTTGAGTTTTAGCGGGTGAGGCATGCGCGCTGGAAGGTACGAAGTGGTTGTGGTAGAGCGTGGTGATGGCGGCCAGTCAGAGACTGAACCGACAGTGTGTGTGTCGGGGAATTAGCGCGAGACAGCTGCGGTTGCGAATTGAACGCGGACGGGGAACGGCGGGCAGCGCTGATGATGGGTGAGGAGGGGGATAGGAGTTTGCGGGGGCAGTCGTTGGTTCGGTGACAACGGAGTCGTGGGCTTGTAGCTCGGATTTGAAATTTCAAACCTGCGACGTCTTATTTTTGACCATATGCGTGTGGCGCAGGTAAGTGAAAAAATAAGCAAAAATGGTAAGATGTCGGGGGGCGGATCAGTTTGTCTCCATTGGCCATTTTGGATTGTTCGGTATTGTTTGTGTTTTTTTAATAATGGCGGATAACAATAACATGTCAAGGTTCAACTCGTCCTGTATCAATGGACCAAAAGCCGGCCCATTTGCACGGTTTCGCTCTGCCTTGTTTGTAGCATGTAAAGCAATGCTGCGAACCGTAACATGTTACCCAGGGTATCCTACTGCGCATACCGTAGCCGCATTGGCCCAGCACGCTATTTACGGCCGCCTCCGTCATACCCGAAGTGCTCTCTTTTGAAAAACGAGCGTTTCCCGCCAATAAATGGGCCTTTCGATCCATTGTTTTTTCTTCTGATTTTCACCCCCCTCACGGAGGCCAAATGTATGATAAGCAGCTGTACGAAACGTTGTCCCACAAATTTCTTCGTAATATGTGGCATGACGTATGTCAACCAATAAACGTGGAGCGTCCGCTCATGAGCACGCTGACTGAGAGCGACAATCCGTAACCTTAATTTTAACGTGTAAATTATGTAAGAGCCACCGTTATGATTACAATGGCTGACGCGCCTAACTGAGGACCCAGCTTTTCTGTACACGTCCTGTCCACATCATGTGGGCAGGACATGTACAGGGTTATCCTGTCTACGGTCACCATGATCCTATCAAAAGCCCACACAAAGCATCTGCGCATCGCCGTGGCACATTGTTCCAAATGAAGGGTAGCATTCGAGCCGCCCGTCTGCATCCGGCCCCTGCCTTTTCCCGTGCCATCATGCCATTTGGGTCGCCAACGTAAGCTCATGATGTAGACACATCAGCCAATTCGCCCCACCACCGACGTCCCCCCAATTTTGTAACTGTATGCAGCGCTACACTGTGAGTCGCGCTGAATGCATGGTCCTGGCGCGAACAGACAGTTTTCATCCGTGCAAGGGCCATGCGTCGTGCCATCGGCAGGAAGCGATAGTTCACAGCCGCTCCCATCGTCTTCCGCGTCTTCCGTATAAAACAAGTACATAGCGCCATCTTTCCGTAAAATCAAAGTAGAGGTTTCTGCCCAGCTTCGATGAAGAAGAGTCTATGGGAACGCGCCTTGGGTGCTCCCCTAGACTCTTCTTCGGCGAAGCTGGGCAGAAACCGCCGTCCGCCAAAGTAGATCAGCACTCGCGCAGCCAGGGACTTGTACATCTGTACACGTCCCTGACTGCGCAATTGCTGACCTACTTTTGTTCCATACGTATATAAATATTAGGTAAGGAGTGAACGTAGGGAAGGAGCAGTTCGTCCGCGGTCCTCCGACGTTCTCCAGAGGTGAGCGTCGGAAACAGCTGACACGCTCACCTCTGGAGAACGTCGGAGGACAGCGGACGAGCACCTCTCACCGTTTTCCTCTTCCAACTTTCACATAATTGTGTGGACACAATTATGTGAATGTTGGAATACGAATACGAACACAATTCAAACGTGTACATATGGACACGTTTGAACTATAGATAATGGGACATCCCTGCTACAATGTCCCATTATCTATAGTCCTTCGCACCTCAACCTTCCCCTTGCCCCGATATCCGATACAGTGCGGATAGTATTTATATAGCTCCCCTCTTCTGCGCTAGTCCAGTGACTAGCAAGGCATCTAGGGAGCGAAATATCCGGGATAGAGGCCTTGCTAGTCACTGCACTAGCGCATATGAGGGATTTCTTTATAAATACTATCGGCACCGGTAGAAGCATATTGGACGGCGATGAAGGCGATGTATATTGACTAGGGATGTTAAGTTGGTATTTTTAGAGAACAACATGACTAGACAAAACACAGTGGCCTACTGTATAGTTTATTTCGCATTTTTGCGAAGTACCTTCTGAGAGCATTCGTGGTAACAGTAGTAGAAATGCTCCCAGAAAAAATGGTCCGGAAAAATGCTGTAGCTGACAATAGCACTAAGACGGGAGAGATGTGCACTAATTAGTTAACGGTCGGACATCTTAGTTTAGTAGTTGTAGTTTGCTCTCCGTGGTAGCTTAATGGATTATTGAATTATGGAGAGGAGAGCGTATGGAGACGGGCGCTTGGTCCCGCCGCCTGTAAAAGGCACCAGAACATCCGCTAGTTTGTAAAAGGTATCGCTCAGCCGGAAACGCAGAGAGGTCACTACCACACACCAAGACCTGAATTCGTCTAAACTTCGTCATAACAAGCAAGGCAAAAAACTTGGGATTATGATGTATCAGTTCATTGTTCGAGAACTTTGCTCTTCTGCTTCTGACTTTCCCAGTGTGGAACAGGAATAAGTTACAGGCAGGATACTGAAGATGATTATTCAGTCATTTCATCCATATCTGTACTGCACTACATAAGCTTGACGTGATAAAAGAAAGTCACACTACAAAATCTGTAGCTAGCTCTTAGACCTGCAACTAGATTCTGATGTCTATACAGTAGTGTAGCTAGCTTTTAGAGTGCAATAAATTATGTCTTTCTTGTTCGATCTGGACCACATCCTAGGGTGACCCCAGCGCGCCACCACACTTCTTCGGGTCCCCACAGATTCTACAGCAACCGAGAGGACCAAGCGCCGACTCGTTTAGAAGAACAGTCGGCTCATGGAAATCATATGTTTTTCTGTACTGCACTCAGCATGAGGCTTGCCCTAACGGTGTTTTGGACAAGGATCTCGCCCATACAATTTGGGTTTGGGAAAGAATCTAGTCCAATTACCAAACTTTAGAACATATGCTGGAACGATGGGGTTCGTCATTCTCGGATTTTGGTCAATGTTTTTGTGGTTAAAATTTTAGGGAGGGGATTTCGTACATGGTGGAGTCACTCTTATCACACAAGGTAGGTAAATGCACTATAATGAAAAAGGAACCAGAAATGCTCCACATCAGTCGGGTCGACAGCCGCCAAAGAGCGCAATGAAATACATATTCTTCTCTCATACCTCCATTGGTCTGCTGTACTGAATACAGGAAGCATTAAACTTTTCTAATTACTATTCCAAAACCCCTTTTTGTGAACAGTTCTCTGGCGGGCTATACAGTACAGTACTATCCAATACCACTCTAGCATCGTCTGATCTGGGGCGCACCATTCCAATGCTGAGTATTAGCGGTGCATATTGAAATCTCGGAAGACTGTATAGAAAAGGGTCGGAGTTAGGCAAGCAAGTGCGACCATCTCGTCAAGAGGCTTCATTCTCACTGTACAGTAGAACGCTGTCGGTAGTTAACGAGGAACTAAACTATTCCGCTGTATTCCACTTTTTGCGATCTGGATCCGTTCTGAAAAATCTTTCGAGAAATACTTTGATGATATCATGTTATACCCATTCTGTGCGCCAGAGGTTGGCGGGTGAGCATCGAGAGCAACGCAAGTAGCGTGCGGAGCGAGGGTGCACCGCCTGGTTCTGGGCTGTGCCACACTTGCCGGAGCATGGCAGGCAGTCCTCCATGTCTTATAAGCTTCCATCCCATGGAAACAGACACCCACGGTGTACTGGGTTATGGTATGGAAAAAGGCCTTTGGAGAATTGCTGAGCCGTAGTTGACACAATTGGTTCCTTCGCCAATTCAGAGCTGAACCACCTCAAGTTTGGAATAAGCGCCCACCTAATTAAACCCACAGCCCCAGCCGTTAACCGGGGAAAATTTAACCCCAATTAGCATCAGGTACAACTGGTAGCGGTCCCTGATGAACATCACAACAAAATAAAGCCACACGCCTCTCTCCATTCTATTGCAATCATTCATCATCGATTTTAGGTCAGGAGAGGGTGTGATCAGAGTCCGTTTAGAAATGAAGAAGTTCAACTGGCCATACCGAAGGTATCTCAGTTCGAGTTCTGGCAAAAAAACATTTTTTAATCGGACCCGCCACATATGTACTGAGGAGGCTCTGAGGACTGTTCTATTCCACGATTCGAACCTCCTTATGTTTTTTCTGCAGCCTGCTATATGTACTATATATATTGCATGCATATATAATTGAGAACAATTCCCAGTCCCTCTTGGCCTCCTCTGAGAAGATTGGGAATCGCCCTTTTTTCGTACTGAGGAGGCTCTGAGGACTGTTCTATTCGACGATTTGAACCTCCTTATGTTTTTCCGCTGCCTGCTATATGCATATATTGCATACATAATTGAGAACAATTCCCAGTCCCTCTTGGTCCACTCTGAGAAGACTGGGAATCGCCCTGTTTTTAGTACTGAGGAGTAGAGGTGGCTGTGAGCGAGCATAGCAGGTGCCCAGCCGGGATCCACGGAATTTACATCAAGATTTGTTGAGTTTGGGCAATATTTTAATGTTGCACTGTACCCTGCGGGCTATATTTTGCAAGTCTGCAGATACTTGTGGCCATTAAAAGAGCATCTCTATCAGTGCAACAAACATCCAGATAAACTATGTGGCGCCATCTCAAATTTTCTGTTTTTGGGTGGTATGGTTCGCTAAAAAAGCATCGGTTGAAGCGGAGAAGGGCCTAAACTGCTGCTATTTGAGCACTATCTATCTAACAGGGGCATTTTTAAAAAAATATTTGGAAAACAGCACACTCACATGTCACACAAATGAGCGGACTGGGCATGGGCGGAATTACTTCAAGCTTTTTCCGAGCTATGTACAGTGCGCTAGAGATGTCATTTTCAAATTGGTCTAGTTTCGAGTCCTTGTTGTCTACTTCGAAAGTTTCGTCGCAACTATTTCTTAAAGAACTAGGATAGAGATCGTACAGCTACTCACTACGTTTTGAGCGCCCTTGGCACAACCCTGAAGGTTAGGGAAAGGCCGCGTGGTTGCGTAGACTTTATTTATTATTAACAAATGCTGAAGCATTGGATAAGAACGTCACTAATAAGAGGCTAAGGGGGCCTCAGTAAGATGCGGGAACGCTTCCATTTACTGATTACTAATCTAGAAGTAAGTAGTGCGTCACATCGTAGCTCATTTATCTGTGGAATGCTTCCCTTTACTGATTAATATATGTAGAAATAAGTGGAGCATCACACTGTAGCTTAGTTCTCTCTGGAATCTAGTGGTTTAAACCCACCTTATGGCCAATAAGACGAGGAAAAAGAGCACCACTCCTACGTACCAGGAACGGCGTGTTACAGTAATCAATTACAGGGTGAGGCTCTATGGAATACAGTGCACGCAGTAATTATAACGCATCCCCCATTTCTACCGTATCGGTACTGAGAAAATCTTTTAATCCCAAGTCTTTTTGTATGTACCACGTCCAGCTTGGGACTGTGACACTTACGATCATCTGCAGCAAAGATTAATATCGTCGCTAAGAGGGGGAAAAGGGCCTCAATGAGATGCGGAAACTCTTCCATTTACTAAGTACTTTATCTAGAGGTAAGTATAACATCACATTGTAGCTTAATTCTCTCTGGAAAGGTTAGTCCCATTCCCTCGATAAGCAAATGCCAATGCTCTTCCTTTCTTCCATTCCACCGCACTTAGTATCATTAGTTCAGCATTTAGCAATAATAAAGAAATTTAAACAGACGCTTGTGCGCTTCCTCTGGCGTTCAAGTTAACTCAACCGTTCCCAAAACGTTCCGGGTAGCTAAAATAACTCAATCTAGTGCTTTACAATAAATAATTACGTTTAAAACTTCGTGAATAGAGGACAAGCACCCCGGAACTAGACAAATGTGGAAAAACCAACGCGTAGAGTTCATATACGGTAGGTTTGTGGACTCTAAGGGGGGTAGTACCATCTCTATAGGGCTCTTGGGATCTTAGGATGGCTCTAGGGAGCGAAATAGAGGCGCCTAGTTTAATATTTTTGGCAGGATTGCGTTAGAACCGCAGGGGGCGTTATATATATACCACCCCCTAAATACCTAGTTTTTGACCCTGCTGGCAAACGACAAGACTTTGTGCAAAACCGTTTTGCACACAATGTCAGACACTGTAGTGGACGTGGTACATACAAAAAAACCTTGGATTAAAGGTTTACTCAGCACCGATACGGTAGAAATGGGGGGGGGGGGGGGGGGCGGTTTAATTA
>JAUBNZ010001674.1:0-10734 GCA_032355485.1 Bonnemaisonia californica | reverse complement strand
CTTAGGACAAATATCTTGAAACTCCTCTTTTGGTAGTGTCAGTGTCACGGAGGGTGACACTCAAAAGGATGTACACTAGAGAGGGTAGTGTATAGGTCGAGGGAGTGGACAGTGTCACCGGGCGCGCCACTGATAGTGTGGTGCGTTACACGCGTATTATTTTGGCCACCTCTCGTGTCCCCCCAAGTGAGGGGAAACGAATTTTTGGATTTTGAAATTTCGAATTTCTTGGCGCTCAAATTGGAGAGCGCCGGCCAATAAGGTTTTGCCATCAAACCGCATTAAATCATGGTACTACAGTTACACCATGAGAATCGCACGCTGCGCACTGTTCCGGGCATTATTACCGCCTGTGGCGAGTACATTTTGCAGCGCATTGATGGCTTGGAGCTGCTCAGTCCCAGCCCACACTTTCCTAAATCGGAAATCTTGGATTGGGCTGTGGTGCGTTCTGTCGTGCTGACCGCTATGGCAGGGAATCAGGCTGCGTTTTCCTCCTGTTTGCAATAGGAGTACTCTCAGTCCAACGCCCTGCAGGACGGAAGGAGGAATCTTTTCGTCCTTCCCCTGGGACGAGTCCCTTCCTCGGGGGAGGTACTCGTCCCTAGGGATAATACGCGTGGTCCATCTACGGGGCCTTGAGGGGCAAGGGTGGTGAGCGGTGCGTAGGCACGGTCCTTTCGTCTAACAGAAGGCCAGTCGCCTGCCCCGCCATCCTGGGTTGCCGAAGCGTCGGTGTCCCGCCACCCCGTAGCAGCCCACCACCAGCCTCCCCAGAACCCATTGATGCCACCATTGGGGTTGCACTGGGTCAAGAAGGCTAAGGGGATCACTCCGGTGGTGGCGCTGCGTGCCAATGGGCATTGGGAAGACCTGTTCCCGGAGGGGAACATGACCTTTACCGTCGGTGGAGTGCTGGATCGGCTGGGCTTCATGCTCAGCCGATCCGAGCGCGCGGTTGACGCCTATCGGGCCAACGAGGAAGCCGCAAATCAGGCTTTGCACAAAAGCGTTTGGTGAGGCAGAGGACTGGAAAGCTCGGGCTGCGGCAATGGCGCAACTCTGTAGGGAGGAGCGCGACGGTCGCCTCCGAGCTGAAAACTCGTTGGCTGCTGCACGTCGCGACCTGGAGGGTCGTCGCCGGGAGGCAGTGGACGCTCGTTGTACGCGGAGGAAGATTGAGAGCGCCAGTCCGTTGCGCCCTGGTGGGAGCGAAGGCCCTGCGCCCGACTATCGAGAAGCGGAGATAGGGTCTTTCGACCCTTCTACGGACTTAATGTCTGCCGTACCCGCACTACGGAAGCCGCATGTACGGGATTCGGCAAGCTCGAAAAGGAAGCAGCCCGGGGGATTGGGGGCAAGGGCGAGAAGGAAACAGACCAAGGTATCCGTGATGCCTGAGGGGTGTTGAGTCCTGCGTGGCGCCTGCGCGTCACTGCCGTTGCCGATAGTTCTCTCAGGGGCGCCGTGTCAGTGACCAGATGTCGCCATCCTGCTGCCACTGAGGGGGCGGGTTTGCGTGTCAAGCTAGCTCCCCCTAGCTTTTCGTGAGTTGCGGTGGGTGGTTGACATTGCGGGCCATAGGATTAGTCTTCTTATGGGGCCGGAGGAGTCGGGCATGCGCTACGCCTCGCCCCACTAACGCCACGTAATAAAGCATAGGTTCGCATCATTGGCGCCCCTGTTTGTGTTGTTTTCCTACATCCCGCTACTCTCTTTTAGCCCAGCAGCCCGCCCAGCTGGACGTCCTCCCTGGAAATAGAGTACTCTACAACCCCTTAGAAGGGCTCGTAGAGTACTCTTCAGCAACCGGCCCACCACGGTACGTTGAGTACTGTGTTCCCAGTCTGCGGGGCACCGTGGCCTCCGGACTGTTCAAACGGCACGTACGCCCGGGGCGTACAGAAACGCAGTATCGTACCGCCCGGAGTGTATTAAAATCATGCGGAGATGCGCGTTCAGCTGAGCTGTACGCGCACCTCGGTATGGAAAAACCCAAATAAAAACCCGAAATAAAATAAAAAATATATATGTGTAAATTGATTTTTTCATTATCGATTTTTTCGCTTACAGTGCCTTTCGCAATATTGCACGTTGTTGCAATAAGTACAATAAGGGCTGATACCTTTTGTGCGAAAAGGGTGTAAATTATTTTTTTCTTGCTCGCCGCTGAGGGCCGGCCGTACCATGGCAGGTATATCCCTGGGTACCCATTGGAGAGTAGCGCTGTGTATGCCGGGTTAGGATGCTACCCGTTGAAGGGTAGGGCACGTCCTGTACGGTGGTTCGTGATGTGTCACTCAGGGAATGAGGCCTCCTCAACCCTTTCGCCATCGGAAGGCCTGAGGTCCCACTTTCCAGTATTTGGTGACGAAGGCTCTCTGCCTGGTCACCAAGCTTGGTGACTAGTGCTTCCAGCCAGCGTTTGACTCAGGAAATATTCTCGAGGACAGGTACCTCCCTGGGTTACCTGTCTCGGAGGTTTTCCCTCCTTTTCCTAGCTGGAGTGTTACCCTTCAGAGGTAGCACTCCTGCCCAGCGGTGAGACTTTATATCGTTTAACAGCGGACGCGCCGAGTCTTTGGGACGTTCGGAGCATTTCGAACGTCCGTTGTGACCGTTATGTGATGCGTTGATCCTTCACCGCGGGTCAGTATCCCATCAGTCCTTCCGTATCGGAAGGCCTGAGGTGGCACTGTCTCACGTTGGGGAATCTAATCTTTCGTCAGTGGCCTATGGGTCCACCTAACGTTCGCTTTGACTTAAATTTTTGGTGTGGAATTTTTGCCCTGCGTCTCTCCATCCTTGACTGCCAGAGTCCTCTCAGTCCTTCCATGAAGGAAAGCCTGAGGTGACACAGTTCTGCGGCTAGGAAATATTAACAATCGTCGACCCGCATCTTTGCTGAACGTTCGATGCGATACGAACTTTCATGTATCACAGAGGGTGTCTGCTTACCTTTGCCGCACGTTAGTGTCCCCTGGTCCTTCCGAATCGGAAGATCCGAGGTGACGCCTGCCTAGCTTTAGATTTATGCTTTGGTCTGGTGCATCTCCCGAACGTTCCTCCTGGCCGGAACGTTCGATACGATCGCTGCCCCGAGCGACGCGGGTTTTTCCGTTTACGGAAGAAGCGCGACACCAGCTCTTCATGGATATTGTCCCGCAGGGTGCGGTTTGGCTCGATGTATCCAGCCCATTTAACTTCAAACCATTCCAACCCTGCCTCTTTTTCGTCCTTGTGGTAGGAAAGCAGTTTCTCTACCACATACTCCTCTTCATCGGCGGAAGCTTGGGGTTCCACGGTTGGTTCTCCACCAGGGGCAGCAACTGCTGGTTCGCCTCTCGGACTTTCGGCCGCTTCTTCGGAATCTTCACCTCCTACTCTTACCATTAGCTACGTTGCTAATGGAAGAGGGGGCGGATGCGGGAGTGACTCGGTCAATCCCAACCTTCTCGATCACACCGTCACGATCAATCGCGACGGTGCGACGGGAGGCCTTGGCGACCCTGTAGGGTCCTTGCGCAAGTGGTGCGAGCTTGGACTTGGGGAGCTCCGGAGTGTCTAGGAAGACCCAGTGGTCTTCCTGGAGCATTCGGTTGCTGTCGCGTACGCGTTTGTCGAAGTCGCGCTTATAGCATTCCTGCGCCTTCGTCAGACGGGAGTGAGCGTACTCAATCGACGTTGAGAGTCGATTGAGGAAGTCCTCCTTCGTTCCTGAGTCCGGTCTTGCTCTTCGGCGAACCGAATCGTGCAAGGAGAACTCAGGGGGGTGGCCGGCTCAACAACAATTCAACGGGTGTTTTTCCGGTCGACCTGTGGACATGGGTGTTGTGTGCGTACGCAAACGCATACGCATACACATCCCAATCATTCTGGTGCTCACTCACATAATTGCGGAGCATGTTTAGAATTGTTCCATTGAAAATCTCTACCTGCCTGTTAGTCTGTGGGTGATACGCCGTAGTGAACTGGTTCTTAGAGCCGAGTTCCAAGCAGATTCCTTGGAACAGCTTAGCGATGAACTGTGGGTCGTTGTCGGAAAGCAGCGTCTTGGGCGGCCCGTACTTGTATACCCAATGGGTACACAAGGCGACCGCCACGTGATACGCTGAGATAGTACTCCTGGGAATTGCCTGGGTTAACTTGGTAAACCGGCAAGCGACGACGAGAAGTTACTCGTTACCTTTCTTCGTCTTGGTGAGCGGCCGAAGGATGTCGATGACGACATCCTCGAGCGACTTTGTCGCTGAAAATAGCTTCAGGGTGGTGGTCCGCTTGCGAACTTGCAAGCGGTTCCGCGCACAATTGCTACAGCTCTCCACCGTAGCAGCCACATCGGCCGCCCTTCCAGGCCAGTAGTATGTACGACGCATAGTTTCGTACATACGAGTCTGGCCTGGATGTCTGGCGAGGATGCTACGATGAGTCATACCTAGCAGTCGAGGACGAAGGTTCTTCGGCACGACCATCTGGATGCTTCCATCCAGAGGGGCGCGTCGCCGAAGAAGGCCTTCCTCGTCCTCAAAGAACGCAGGGTCTGCGGAGGGCGACCATCGTGATACGATGTTCGTGCAATATTCGTCCTCCGCCTGTTTGGCTCGGTCCGCCATTCCTCCCCAGTGATAGGTACGAAGGACGGTACCGAGGCTTTAAGGAGGGGAGTACCTGTACCTTTGGACTGCTCGCTCCCTTCAGGCATTCTTGCTCGGAAGGGATCAAAGAAGTCCAACTCCACGTCAGTATCCTCGTCCTCCTCGTTACAAATGAGGTCGATCACTCCAGCTCGACCTACTCCTTCCTCTTGGGGAAGGAGGAGACAGGGGATTTCGTCCTGCAGTGGCCTCTTATCGGGTCCACTGGTAGGGACGCACGACAACGCATTGGGCACTTGGTGAAATCTTCCGGGTCGGTACATAATCGCGTACTCGATCTCGGAGAGACGTAGCCTCCAGCGTAAGAGTCGACCCGTAGGGTAGTCGATGCTCATGAGCCAACGCAAAGCGCTGTGATCCGTTCGGACCACAAACTTTGTGCGCTCAACGTAAGGGCGCAGTGTGGTGACTGCCCAAACGATAGCGAGGCATTCCCTCTCTGTTGGGTAATAGCATCGCTCCGCTTAGTTCAGCGCGAGCTACCAATATCCAACTGGTGAAAAGGTATCTGGTTCTTGATCATGGAGCAAGACACAGCCGACCTGGTATGCGGAGGCATCGGTTTCCACCATGCATGCCTTACCCACATTTGGTAAGGCCAGCACTGGTGGTTTGACAAATAATTCCTTAAGTATCTCAATGATTCGAGTTGTTCACCAGTTGGTGGGTGCTTACCAAAATCTGGTAAGAGATGCTTCTGCGGCATGCTGTTGAGTGGCCCCGCTTTGTCCGCATAACTGCGTACAAAGCGTCGGAACACGATGCAGCTCCCAAGGAAAGATCTCATCTGCATTGAGGCCTCAGGGAAGTTAGCCTTGAGGATGGCTTCTGTTGACTTCTGCGCAACGGCGAGCTTACCTAGGAGCACTACGTGGCCCAGGTAATCAACGCGCGTTGTGAAGAAGTGAAATTTGTTCAACTTCAAGGTTACCCCTGCTTCGCGCAAAAGTCCCAAGACTTTGTCAACGTGTCCATAGTGTTCTTCAGTTGTCCTCGAAAACACTATGAAATCTTCAAGGTATATCAAACACTACTGCAAATGTACCCCCGAGAAGATCATGCCGATCGCTCGTTGGAACATGGCAGGTGCGTTTTCCAGCCCGAAAGGCAACCGCAAGAAGCGGTACGTCCCCATGTGGGAATTAAATGCTGTCTTGTCCATGTCCTCTACGGCTACTTGTATCTGCCAGTATCAGGAGTTACAATCCATCGTCGTGAAGATGTTTGCATCGCCAAGAGAGTCGATGGAATCATCCATGCGAGGCAAGGGGTACGCGTCGGATACCGTCAACTCTTTGAGTCGGCGGTAGTCAACGCAGAACTGGAGCTGCCCATCTTTCTTGGAAACAAGAACGATGGGACTAGCCCACTCGCTGATGCATAGTTCAATCGCGCTCTTCATGATCATCCGGTTGATTTCTTCAGTTGCAAGGTGCCGCCGAAGAGGGACCATCCGGTATGGTGCCAGTCTAAATTGACTTGCGCCAGGCCGCACTTCGATGCGTTGTTGGGTGACTGTGATATCACCCAACGACCCTTCCCTCATGACGGAGTGTTATTAAAGCTTCTTGAGCACCTGATCACTTTCGCAGGGATCTACGTGTTCAAGAGGTCCTTTCTCTTTCCAGTCAACCTCCTTAGGATGGCTGGAAAGCAATGGATTTTGCGAAGCAGTCTCCGGCGGGGCGCCCTCTTCAAGAGCGGACGTCTCGGGCGCTTCTTGAGAAGGGGTGTCCGGCTTGAGAGGTTGCTCGCGTATTGTCGCCACCATTTCGGGTTCCTCTGTAGAGGAACCCGTATAGTTGGGAGTTCCTTGGAAGGTATGAAGCAGGGCTAATTGGTTACGCTGAGCCTAACGCATTACCGTTCCCTTCGGGAGGTACCTTTTGGACTCCGAGAACTTCGCGACAATGACCTTGAACTATCAATTAGGGACTACCTCTCACACCCCGTTCGTCGTGCGAACGTGGTGGCGTTGGTATATTGCATCCTTTGGCTCCAGGTAGCACAAACCTCCTCCTGTGCTAGTCACCGGGACAGCCATCTGGGATTGAGGAGGTATTGTGATACCCAGCGCCAAACGACAGTATGTGCTGCGAGTTCCGACCAACTTTGAGTCTCTGGCTTCTTGCCGTGCTTAACAGACCCAGCTTCCACTTTGGAATCTGTGTCCTGTTGAAGCGGATCCCCCGAAGGTGGGAGATTGTGGGAAGACATGATGGCTATCTTCCCACCTTTGTGTATCTCTATGCATTGATCCATGGGATAGATGGCATGAACGTGAGAGTTCATGACATATGTCCCAAGAATGAGCTGTACTGCTAGGTTGGGCGCAACGTATAACGAATTGAATATGATTTTATTGCCGAACCTAAGCACTAACGGAATACGGTCGGTAATCATTAGGGGATTACCGTTCGCCTCTACCAGACCGGGGTCCTCTACGTTCGTCTCGACGAACTTCTCCAATCCAGCGGGAATTTCGGACTTGCGATTGACAGAGGGCCCGGAGCCTGTGTCTGCAACGATGCGGACTGTGCGTAACTGACTTGAGTTCGTTCTGAACAAACCCAAGACTACGTAGTGAGTCGCTTTCATCAGACAGACGATCCGGCGGGGCGGAACGAGACGTCGTTCCGCCTTCGGTGGCGCTTGGGTTGTGCCTACATCTTCCTGTACTTCCCGCGGGGGAATTGAAGGGGTATTGTCGGACACCGCCTCAGAAGGTTGCTCGGTGGTAGCAACCTTATGCGGGGAGGGCTGCACCTCGGAACCCCCCGCTTTCAGTTTTCCGACGACGATGTCGTGTCCGTGTCTTCGGGGTTGGACGGCAAGACGGGGTTGGAGGCATGCAGCCCCGAAAGGGAAGAAAGGGGCATAGAAGCGCCACGCACGTGGGCTTCTTGACTTGTCGCAGCCGGGGTCGCCTGGGCGACGACGAATCTAACTGCTCGTCGGATACCGGGGTCTTCCGGTCGCTTTAGAAAGGTAGTACGGGAATCGTGCGAGGGATTTGTAGTACTACCACTTTTCCGTTGTAGTACGTGACTATTATTATCACGACACTAACACAGTAACCGAAAGGTCATACTACTGTAACCAATCAACCCTCCCTACATAGGGAGGAGCGTACACCTCGCTATGCGACTGTAAGCACTGTCAGCAGTCCCAAAGGGTGTGGTAATCAGGTTACTAAGATACTACCAAGCACTGCAGTACAGGACGGAGGTGATAATCCTGATTGGTCGGATAACAGGGCTACTATACTGTACATCACCCACTTTTCGGGGTGGTATACTAACCGTTCACTAGCCCTACGCGATATTTGGGTTAGTTTAATTCGGTCATTTCTTGATGGTACGCGCCACCGCAACCGCCACCCTTACTAGGGCAGACCCATACTCCAGGCCCATTTTTGGGTTTTCTGGCTACTACGTGCCCGGCTACTCTACGCACCCCTGGAGAAGGGGTGCGCAGCATATCTGTTACCAGCCAATGAGAAAGCAGCAGACTACGGAGTAGTCGCTGATTGACTGAGAACTATTTATTGTAACTTTAATTAATATAATTTTATGGGGATTAACGAATTACTAGTATAAATTCCACTCCGAATAGCGGAGTGCTGTGTGAATAAACGAGCACGCCAGGCTCTCCCCCTAAACTCAGCTTCCGGAAGGGAACAGTAACTCCCCGCCTCCATCAGCGCTTCACTCTTCGCTAAGGGTGAAAACACTTGAGGTTAGCTATCCCGTTGGCTCTCAGTCCTCGCATACCCATCCCTTCAACCCATTTCCTCTGTCGTCCCGTACCCGGGACGACGCCATCCTCAAGGTCAAACCTTTCCAGGACAGCCTGTCCTCAGATTCTTCATCCTCCCGGCTTCTACACTGTTCTACGACTTGTGGAGAACCAGTGATTGCGCCTCTACTTGCGCTCTACCCCTGTTCGGGGTAGAAACAATCTTGGTTAGCCCAAACCCAGCTCGACAGTCCGAGTGGTTGTTGATATCTTCCCTCAGACCAATCTCTTGGAAGTCCCCCTGCGCGGGAAGTGTCTCATCTTCAAGGTTATCCCCTCCCCTTTGCTTGGGAGGGCGCGGAACACACGCCCCATCGACCTTCCACCTGTGCAGCCATCAGGTGGAGATACCTTACACTGGTGTGACGCAGTAACGGCAACGTCAGGAGTATCCTTCCAGCGCAGAGAAAGGATAATCAAGTCTCCCACAACCCTCTTGGGTGCCTATTGTCCGCAACTCCACGGAGGAGTCGCTCTACAACTCTTTTCGAAGGGCTGCTACCGAGAGGTAACTATGACCCGTAGACACACCCTCAGTTCTCCGGAGGGCGTGTTATACTACAATCACATCTTGCCCACCAGGGCGAGGGGCAGAACGCGGGACCACTGGGGCACCGCCTGAACGGAAATTATCTCTATTGGAGTTGGAAGCCCCTCCTTGAGGAGCCGTAGAGGAAGGGGGATCACGGAAGTTACCGGTACCAGTGGTGCTGGACTCCACCCTCTTGATGGCAGAAGCAGAGTGCAGGTCGCGTATAACCAGAGGCACCGCCCCTGGATTGGGAAAGACCGTCCTAAGGACGAAAAACACGCGGCCTAGTACCATGGTGACGGAATTGAGGCTGGGCATGGAATCGAGTACCACTCTGGTACATTGCGAATGCTCCAATTGGGATCGGGGTCGGGGATGCGACCCCTCTCAAATTCATTGATAGAGAGACGAAGGACTTGGATAACGTCATACCAAGCCACAAAACGTGCACCAAAGATTGCCAAGTTAGGCTGTACTTCCTCGGCTGGAAGGGATTCGATCAACTCGATCATCGCGCAACCACAGGTCGGGGTAACGACTAATAGCTCTCTGGTAGTCGCTGACTGATGATACAGAGCCAAAGCCGCCCATAATAGGCTTTCATTGCGCACCATAGCCCAGAAACGGGCCCGCAATTCTGTCGAAGCTCCTAGATTGTAACGGATCCGCCCAAAATAGTGGAAGGTGGGCTGATCAGGATTTACAAGAGTATCCGGCAGTGATTCCTGGCCATTCTACCACAGACGTTTGAAGGGAAATTAACCTACGTCTGTAAGATATAGGGGGACGTAGGTGCGGAAGTTAGGACGGCCGGTTCGGCGAGCGAACAGGTGGTAATCCTCCGCCGTGAATAAGCGCCCAGTGGACCTCAACCATCGGATGCAGTGGAAAGGAGCCATCACACCGGAGGGGAACGCTCCAGTAGGAGGCGGATAGCAAAGAGCCCGACTGCGCTCCAATGGTAACGCATCAAATTCCTCTGTAGAGGCATCGAACAGCTGACTAATGGCCATCTCGAGGTATTCAGAATCCCCCTCATCCCTGAGGAAGGCCTGATTGGTCTGTATGTCCAATGGAATAATAAACCTCCTAGGTGGAGTGGATCACTGTATCATCCCGGACCAGCAGCGCCTGCCCTGCTCGAACCCGCCGCGATAAACCGAGAGAATCTGCGCGAGGACTATCCTTAGGAAAGAGGGATCCTCTTTTCGATTCCGTGAAGGAACGAGCGAGTATATGAGTGTCTATGCCAGTCCTCAGTCAGTGCCTCTATCCCCAATAAGGGGTGCGTGGTCGTATTAAGGACCCCGAGGCGTCTTGCAGGAATCCGTCAGGGAAGTCAAGAGGCCCCATGGATTGACTCACTAAAGGGGGGATGCAGCAGAAGAAGCCAATGGCTCATCAAGACCCCAAAAGAGGATGCCAGAGACACCTCCGCAGCAACAGGAGGGAGCGACGGGTATGAGTGATTGCGATCTGCATCGCCATCGGCGAAAACGGCTCTCTCCCAACCGGGGTTGGGTTTGGCCGAACTGTCTCGCGGAAGGAGACTGGCCAACGGCATCATCAACCTCCATGGTAGGAACATCGATAGGCGACTTCTGAGTGTCCGAGGCCCGCGTCGAATCACCAATTGTCGTACTACTCACTCCTGGAGGCCAAGTGAGGGAAAAGAAATCCCTAGTCTTCCGGTAGACGGTCGGGGTGGTAAAGCGACTCCTCCAGATGGAGTCGAGTCGGGGGTGAACA
>JAUBNZ010001673.1:0-10736 GCA_032355485.1 Bonnemaisonia californica | reverse complement strand
GGGAGTGGAACATAACCCTGTTTGGTTCGTTGTGAAACGTAGAGAACCACAGGAGCTCTAGCCATCATGTCTCGCAAGCTAGTCAGCTGATTTTGATCTTGGGAATCTATGCTGGAGAGGAGCTGCCATGCATCATGCATCATGCAGCTGTGACTGTTGAGCTCAGGACTCCTGTCAGGACTCCTGAGCTCAACAGTCACCCTCATCACACGAGACTCCTGAATCAGGAGTCTCGTGTAATGAGGCATGGATGAGCAGCGCCAACAAATTTGGTGAGGAGTCGTACTGTACTGCGCTCGCCTTTCCATTGGTCACAGATTAGCTGTTGAGGTGATGTCAGCTCCAGGATCACCAATGATTTTGCAGTATCCTTTAATTTCACAAAGACTTAGGATACAGCCAACCACAGCGCAATGTTGCTTGCGAATAATAATTTTTACGTCATCATGACATTGTGTCATGTCTGTCTCTGGTCCTGGCTCCCAGGCAGTAGACTCTCCCAGACTCCCAAAGAGGAAGCCACCGGCTTACAATCTCCGTCAAGTTATATACTGTACAATCGTGATGAACGCGATGGCTTTGTGATCCTTGGTAGATTGGTATCTGCTGTTCTAATCGAGAGATTTCAAATATTGGAAGAGGGCAAACGTATTGGAGTACAGGCGGTCGAATTTCAGTCTTTGGTATTTTTGCAGTAAGCTTTGTAGAGAGAGGTTCTGTATCTCTCCGTTGATACTTTAATTGGAATGGAATGATGCCTAGACTGTCGTGCACCCTGAGGATGGGCCTTTTCCAGTTCCTTCAAAATTCGAAGTCCAAATGCTGCAATTTATTAGCTCATCAAATTCTCAGATCGAAGCATCTGAAAAGAAGCCAATCTTTAGTACGGATTCTGTACCGCAAAAATTTTTGGTAGTAGGGTTTCTTATGTTATTTTCGGGTACCCTTCGGTATCCTCTCTTGGCTACAACTTTTCACCTTGTTGAATCGGCAACAATCATTATCTTTGCAGTGATGACACAACTGCATCATCTGCAGTTGCAGATTTTTATACTTATCGCCCCGTTTCGCTCTTAGCCTCTGAGTCATTCCTTATTGCCCTTATCACGGTTACTGTACGTTAGCAGCAGTACAAAACTAGTCGATGTAGGGTTGGTGCACTTGCCCCACTTCCACTGCTTATTCATTCATCCATTCATTGAGCTCATCGCGAAGCACTAAAGTACCATTTCATACTGTACGTAGATATAGAGCAGCAGAAAAGCTGACACAATGCCGGGTTCTACATAGTGAGCCAGTCAGGCCAACTGTCTGTGTTCAATGCTGCGCACTTCTCCTTCCTTCCTGATTCCTCCTTCCATCCACTTCCTTTAAAACTATTTGGATAGCTATCTGAAGACTTCTGGAGAAGTCATGCGAAGGGCAAAGATGAGGCCACGACAAATTCGCACATCGAACAATCCTGACTTCGACCCATATGTCATCTCCACTCCTGCTACAGCACCAGCTAGCCCGACAGCTGGAGCAGCCCAAAGCTCTAGATGGACAGCTAATGCGCAATCGGGGAGAAGACCGTCACAGGCTTTCACACAGAGCGCCGAACCTCCCCGGCGCTCTAATCTGGACCCCATCAGCCTGCCAATGCCATGCCCCACGAAGAAAAGGGGGTCCCAACCTTCACCTCAATCTCCTGTAAATGGCCTATCACCTAGTTCGATATGGAAACTAACTCCTGTTCCATTTCGCTTACTGTTACTCTCAGCTGGGTTCCTTATTTCGTACTATATGATGTTTGCAAAGCATCATAGATACGACAAAGATATCCGTTCCTTTCGGGTGGATCTGGAAGCGTTGATCCGTAAAGCGAACGAGACGGGGATAGGGGAGGGGAATGAGGCGACACTGCCAAAAATATTTAGAAAGGGTCCGTCACCCTCCGTATCTCCCATGGACAGGAGGGAAGCCATTTCATGGGATCACGAAAACATGAAGAATCAGAATGCACAGCCCGATGATCCAAGTGTAGAGCGGTTCAAAATCCAGGGGATAGGTAAGGTTCGGACACTTGAAGCACGGAGACGAGAAAGCATGGATCTGGGCAAGGCAGCACATATCGACGAAGTAAGGATGGGGAAATATGAGGGAAATGATCATGGGGGAGGAGTAAGAGGGAAGCGGGCTCCAGCAGTAAAGATTCGGAACTCACATCGTCCCAAGATTTTTTCGGACGAAAGAGAACTCGACAAAAACGGCGAGGAGGAAGGCGAATATTTCGATGAGGGGGACGTAACAAACAAGGATGAAAGCTCAAAAGAAGACAATGTCCCAGATATTTCGAAGGCAGGTATTGGGGAGGCTAGAGCTAAAAGAGGAAGCTCCCTCAGACGCCATGCTAGGCGAGCGCCATCTGATAAAACACGAAAATTGGATGCGTGGCAGGGGAGCAGCGCATTGATACGAAAGCCCCAAAACAAGCAATATTCGACCCCGTCGCCTTCTTCGAAACGTTTGAGCTCTGAAGAAAACCCTGAGTTTGCTAAATCAAACTCTGATGCAGGAAGGCTTCGTATGGCGCGGAAAACCGATAAACGGACCCACAGGGAAAGCGACGAAGGCATGGAAACTCCGGCGGGAGGGGAATTTCCGATAAAAGAGAAGGCCACAAGTCGTGACTTATTGGATGAAAGTCCCCCCGTTCTGGAATGGGGGCATTCCGTACTAGGAGAAGCTGCAACAAAAGAACATACCTTCACTCTTGGCTATTTAGGTGATCATATTTCTACATTCAAGCCACTTTGTATTGCAAGCTCTACTGGTGAGGCAATTACCTTTGAAGGTAAAAGGAGTTGCAGTGCTTTCAATCGCAGTGCTGAATGGGTGGAGAAGAACTGCGAATCAGCACAGGTAGCCTCCCAGCGGGAATCCAACCTGAAGTTTCAAACAGAAGAGATTGAAAAACAATGGTTGAACTCTCACAAGGGGGCTATAAGATGGGTAAGTGGATTGACTGTGCTGCAGGTACTGGATCGAAGCTGTGGAAATATTGCACACTATGGAGGCCGTGCAATGTTGCTAGAACACGTAATGGAAAACATTGACGCTTATGCCGCTGTCCCCAGCGCGATTGAGAACGTGGTCATATTCCCTTCATACCACGTAATGAAGAGGTTCGAGTTTCCTCACAAGTATGGCCATTGGCATAAAGCGCTCCTTATTGCACTTCTCTCTCCTTCCAATTATCAAGTCGGCACGTTTGGGGATTTCTTGCAAAGGGAGAGGGAAGAATCTTTTAACGGATTGCCGCGTGTTCAGCTTGTTCATAATTTTTCTCTTCTGGGAAGCACCACTTCACACAAGGAGTTCGTATGCTTTCGACGAGCGATTGTTCCAGGATTCCTGAAGGGTCGCTTCTTTGTGAGTGACTACGAATATCCTTCAGATAAGCCATCTTTGCAAGCTCCAATTCCGGGTGCTCCGGGGATACCGCGAGATAGTTTACGACTACGAGAGCGCGTCAGATCTATGTTACACAACTCTCCAGAACTACCCAGGGTATCGAAACACATAATTCTGCTGGACCGGCTGGGAGACAGGCGTTCATTCGAAGATGAATCAAGACACAAACTTACATCGCTGCTCGAAGAGATAGCGAGGGAAAATGGGTACACATTTGAAACAGTTTTGTTTGAATCTCAGGACTTCAAAGAACAATACGAATTGGTAGAGTCGGCGTCAATCGCCATTGGGATACATGGGGCTAATCTTGTGAACACATTGTTCATGCCGCCGCTCTCAGTGTTGTTTGAACTGTTCCCATACGGTTTCAGCCACGGTATGTATTCAAACGGAGGAAACGCAGGGTTGAAGTATTTTTCATATGAGATGAGGACGGGCGTGGAATTTGAGGGCCACAGCAGATATGAGACCTTGGGTGACTGCATACGGCAGAGTCCAGAGTGCAAAGTACATTATAGAGACTCAAAGTTGCAAGCGACTAAGGCCGACATAAAGTCGATTGCCTCGATTCTGCGCAAAGCTATCGATTGGCGCAGTGCAGTGCACCGCGCGGAGGCTTCAGCCAAACGGGGGAGATAAGCAAAAGGGCCAAGTGGGTAAGCGTTTTCCAATATAGGAACATGAGCTTACCCTCCCATAGGCTCTCATGATCTGTCGAGGGTGTAGATTTTAGATACCAACTTTTTAAGCAAACTGCATCAGCATCACTGTGAGCATTGGCTGCAATGGAGGCTCGCAAATCTTTCGATATAGTTTAATGGCAACGGGAAGAGCCGTAAGGTTCAGAACTTTATCGGTTGGCCATTTGGTGCAAGGTAGGTAGATGATACGCAGTACAAGATGGAATGTTACCAGGGCTTGCCTTTCTATAGCTCGATATTCGGCTCTTGTACTGCGGATAAGACCCTGCTTCAGTTCTTCGCACCTTAAACCCAAGAACAGTATCTATGTAGTCGTACATGCACAACAAAAACCCATGGGAGCTTAGGAATCGAGACTAGTTTCGCAAGTGCCACTCCATTGTCAGACACAACGGCCGATACGTCCCGAGACGGTGGTTCTCCAACACTGGACAATGTTGGAACAAGGTATCAATGTCTACCTTGATTCCCTGAGTTTCATCCGCGAAGCTGACCTCTTCTTCTGGATAGGACTGGCCAGGCGCATTGAAGATGTCGTCGGAATGGCTCGTCTTGCAGGCCCTTCAAACTGCTTCTTAGGCTTCACAAATTGCAGTACGGTAGTGATGGCCAGCCCACAATTTTCTCCATGGCTGGTACGCCACTCCTCTAGCCGTTTCTCTTCTAGGAACTGTGACCAGCCTAGACCTGGGTAACCATCAAGCTTACCCTCAAATTTGAGATTCTCCAAGAATCCATGGTTGGCGTCACTCCACTGCTTGGAACTGTCACAGCGACAGTTGCGCTCAGTGGCTCTACACTTGACCCGAACGGCCTTATGCCGTGCCTCATCGCCAATAGGCTTTCCGTCTCTATACCAAATATGTACAAAGAGTGAAACTTCTGGCCCTTCGCCCTTGCGCACGTGCAAATAGCAGACGTACGGGCCGCACATGACGTGCTCGGTCTGGAAGCTCCACATTGGATCCTTGAGAAGCTTCTGCAACGGGATGTTCCAGGGGATTCTCACTTCTAGCGACTCGGTCTGGGGAGCGTACGAGGCGAGGGCGGCAAGTCGAATAGCTCGTGCGGACCAGTTCTGACAGGGGCCATCGCTGTCGAAAATGGCTCCGGGATCAATTTCGTCCCAACTCAACTGTGAGAGAACGGACAGCACGTCGTCATCCGACTTGTCCTTCCTGGTCTCGTAATAGCGCAATATAACATCAAGAAGGTAAGTGTCGTAGCTATCCTTCGAGTATAAGCTGATGCAGTGGAGAAGGTGGGAGAAGAAGTTTTGAGCAATGGCAACTTCCCAAATCGGAGGGGCTGTTTTCCTAAGAGCGGGCGCTGTGTTTTCGGCAGCCTTACGGGCCTTGAGGCGCGGGTAGAGGACAGAGAATGAGCGGCCGGCCGAGATGCAAAAGTAGCGTCTGAAGCTTTCCGGGGCGTCCGGGTGGCTTACAAGCGGGATGAAGGTGCGGATGCCCAGCCCGCCGGCGAGCAGATCCTGCGCTTGGACGTAGGAGAAGGTGGCACTGAATAGATCCTTGAGGCACCACCTGTAGGCAGTGGTGGCCAGATGGACGATCTCATCGAATGTGAGATAGTTGAACTGCACCTCCTCACAGTACAGATACTGGGTAATGACTGCAAATGTACGCGGGGTATCTTGTTCCGAAAGCTGCACAGCGGGCTTTTGCAGAGTATACTCCTGCTTGACTACGACCCTGCTACGCGGCTTTGTTGGGGGCGGGGATGGAGATTTAGGCGTGTTATCCTTCTCCAGGTCGATAGGAGCCTCGGGGATGGGGTCAGGGTCATCCTTCGGCTTATGGTCCAGATCCATTGGCTTATCGGCGTCCGGATGCGAGGCAGGCTGGTCGGCGGGGGTGCTATCGGGACGCATCTGGAGGTCAGTATCAGGGGTAGCGGCGGTGTGGTGGGTGTCCATGTGGACATGCTTGTCCTTCGGCTGGGTAAGCTCCTTCTCGACAGCGCGGTCGTTAGCAACGGCGGGGTGGGCGGCGCCATTCGGCGGACGGATGCGCTGGCCGGTCTCGACGACGATGTTCTCGTTGTCGGCCGGCTCGTCCAGCAGGGCGGCGAGCGGGCCGCCGACGAAGGCGAGGCGGGAGTAATGGATGGAGACGGGCTGGGCGTGCGGGCGGGCGAATTCGAAGGTGAGCAGGTTGTCGACGATTCGACGGCGGGAGAGGGACTTGCAGTGCTTGATGAAGTAGTCGCGCTTCGGGGCGAAGGAGTGCTGCGTGAGGATCCAGTTGCCCACGGTGGTGGAGGGCGGCGGCTCGGGCACCATGGCGGATGGGCGGGGGGACGGGACTGGGTTGCGACGGGCGGGACTGGGAACGGTGAGGCGGTGGAGGTGGAGCGGAGGTGGATCTAGCTAGCGTATGTACTCTTGGCGGCTTGTCATGAAGGGGCCCTTGTGAATAGTAGTACAATAGTATAGTACAGTACAGTACAGTACAGTACAGTACAGTACAGTACAGTACAGTACAGTAGTACAGTAGTACGGTACAATACAGTACAGTACAGTAGTACGGTACAATACAGTACAGTACAGTACAGTACAGTAGTACGGTACAATACAATACAGTACAGTACAGTACAGTACAGTACAGTACAGTACAGTACAGTACAGTACAGTAGTACGGTACAATACAGTACAGTACAGTACAGTACAGTACAGTAGTACGGTACAATACAGTACAGTACAGTACAGTACAGTACAGTACAGTACAGTACAGGGTGTGGGTGTGTGTGTGTGTGTGTGGTCTCCCCTGAGGGGTCCCTACCCCTGAGGGGTCCCTAGTGTTAACCCCGAGGGGGTACACAGCGTGTACAAAACTGTGTAGAGCAGCGATTTTGTTAGAAAGCGGCGCTATGTTTAATTTTGATAAAATGTGGGCGGTTTGCACATGGCGCCATGCGATATTGTACGCCTGTAGTGCGTCTGTGACACGTGTAATGTGGCCCGGTGCCCCTGGCTACAACGGCGCTATCATGGCCTCCGCTATCATGTGAAAGCTAATGCGCAGTTGTGCAACGGCAACACATGCTCACTGCCGTGTCATACCCTGCTTGCTGTAATCGTTCAAACTCTACAAATGCTCTACGCATTGCCATGATTGCATGACTGCAGTCTTTTGGCGCCAAAACCGCCCTCCTCTAATAAACAACCGCCCTCCTCTAAACAACCGCCCTCCTCTCTAAAAAAAACACTTCTTCTGCACCCGCCGCACTCCCCCACCTCCTCTCCATCCTCCCAACCCGCACCATGACGCAGCCCGACCCGCCAGTCTGGCAGGGCGGCGAGCCCTGCATCCTCGGCATAGACGAGGCGGGCCGCGGGCCAGTGCTCGGCCCCATGGTCTACACCGCCGCCTTCTGTCCAAAGGCCGCCCTGCCCGCCCTAAACGCCCTGGGCGCCGACGACTCCAAGCAGCTGAACGAGGCGCAGCGCGACGTGCTGCGCCGCAAAATCGACGCCGCTGCCTTCCTGGACACCCGCACCCGCGTCCTCACCGCCGCCGAGCTCAGCGCCAGCATGCTGCGTCGCCTCAAGTACAACCTCAACCTCATCTCGCACGACACCGCCTTCGAGCTGGTGCAGACCGCCTTGGACGCCGGCGTCAACGTCGCGGAGATCTACGTCGACACCGTCGGAGACCCCCGCAAGTACGAGGCCAAGTTTCGGCAGCATTTCCCGCTCGTCCCAAAGATCGTGGTCGCGAAGAAGGCCGACGCCACGTATAGGATTGTCGGCGCAGCCAGTATTGTGGCGAAGACCACGCGCGATCGCCAGGTACGAACCTGGGTCTTTCCGGAGGCGGAGAGGAGCTCGCGCTTTGCGCAGGGCCATGCTAATGCCCGCGTTACTTTTCATGCCGCAACCGGTAGTGGGTATCCGAGCGACCCTAGTACAAAGGCCTGGATGGACGGCAGCTGCGATCCGATATTTGGCTTTCCGAATTTTGTGCGATTCTCCTGGGGCACCACGAAGACTATTCTTCAGAAGAAGGCCGTGGATGTGGATTGGTACGTGCCATCTTTCTTGCGCATTGTCATCTGTCTGCATTGGTCGCTACTAACGTTTTGCTTTTCGTCAATTTTGGTCAATGGTGCTATGGTGCTTTTACAGGGAGTCGGATGAGGAAGACGAAGATGACAGTCAGGTGAAGACTAGAGATATCAAGAGCTTCTTCTCGTCAAAAGCGCAGGCGAAAGCCGGCGAGCGACCCTCCAAAGGCCGAAAGATCTCTCACAAGACGCAGCCGCTCCCCAACTTGCTAAAATCCATGTATTTGAAGAGAGCGAACGCCCTTCTCTAACGCATCCGCGCTCCAATTTTGCCCCCCTGTACAGTGATATACTAAAGTGTACATACGATACAATATACAATGTACCACCCTCAGACCAGCACAGCCGCTTTCGACCTATCCAACGGGACCTCCACCACAACCGGCGCATGCCCGTTGAAAACAGCCGCGTTGCAGAACATCGTACTCTTCGTCTTGAGCGTCCCGTAACTCTCATGAACGTGCCCGAAGCAATGCACCCTCGGTTTCACTTGCTGCACCTTTTCAAGAAGCGCCGCGTCTCCAACGCCGAACCCGCGGCTCGTCACGTCGAGAATGCCTTTCGGCGGGCCGTGACTTATCAGCACGTCGACATCTGACGGCACCGCCTCCCACACAGCCCGCGCCTCGTCCTGGTCGGACAGTTGAAACACGCCAACGAACTGTGGCGTCCACGGGGATCCGTATATTTTCAAGCCAGCAGCTGTTGTTGCAGAGTCCTGTAGATAGGTTATGTTCCGCAAGCCCCGGCTCCCGCTCCGTAGACTGTGGTCCATATTCCCGCATACCGCGATTTTATGGGCGTGTGGCTGCGTGCTCGCCCAGTCGTTCATCTCGCTCGCCGTCCATTCTGAGTCCCCGGCGTGTATCAGAATGTCGCCTGTGGGGATTGGATGCCCGTATGACCGATGGGTGTCTGATACTATTACCAGACGGACGGAGCCTGCTGACATTTTCCAGCGCTCCTCTGTCGTGAACGAATGGTATACTGCAAGAGAGAGAAGAAGTAGAAACGATGCGATTGCAATTAACTTCCGCATCCCCTCTTCCGCATCCCCTCTTCCGCATCCCCTCTTCCGCATTGCCTGATCGGTATGAAAATGAAAGCTGCTGTCGGTGCGGACCGCCTTTCTGCGCGTGTGGGTGAGCTCAGAGTTGGAAGAATCTAAAGATTTTTGGGATTTTCCGCATCTGAACAGTCACACCGCACCTGCCACTCTTCGCTCCGTCGCCATTCTTACAAAAGACTCTGTTAACAACTTTCTACGACAGGCAACAACAACCAAAACGACACGAAGGCAGAGTTTGCCCGCTAGGCCCCTTGGCCATGCAGTAAGTTTACATTAGGCCTAATGCGGGAACTCAGCCTTAAACTCGATATCCCAATTTTGCTGTAGCCAAGGGGCATGCCTGAGCACATGCTCTCACATCTTGAATTACGTCAGTGCCAACATGGCATCAGATGAAGGCCTTGTCCGTCTTTCTCTGTTTCTAGGGCTGTCATACGGGTCGGGGAAGGTGCTAGAGCTCCTGAAAATATCGCCAATCGTTGCATTCATAGTCGTCGGCGCTCTTCTCGGCCCGCCCCTAGCGGATTTCCTTCCATCAGCGGACGGTATTGCGCTTGCTGGCCTGCTCGGCATTCAGCTCAGCGTTGTGGACGCAGGGCTTGGGACAAGCCTTGGGGATCTGAAGAAATCAGCTGCTAGAGCAGTTCTGGTTGCCACGTTGGGAGTGGCCTTTCCTATAGCGGGAGCTTGTCTTGTGATCTCTGTAGCTGATGTTCTGGAGGGGACGTTTGAGACGTCCAGGACTTTAAAGACCGCGTTTGCAGTCGGGGCTGCCATTGCTCCGACATCTTTGGGCGTTACAGCAAGGTTGCTGGCTGAAGTTGGGGAATTAGAAACGAAGCTCGGTCAGTTGATCTCCATTGCTGCTGTGTTTGATGATGTGATTAGTCTTGTTCTACTGTCGCAGGTAATAGCCATTGCGGAAAGCGACCCCAGCACATGGGACCTTGTGCAACCCATCCTCTTCTCTGTAATTTTTATAGTCGGAGCATTGCTTGTCGCCCTTTTGCTACCACGCATTGTCCAAGGCGTATTCCGGGCGCTGAGACTGCCGCAACGAGTACTGCCCAAGCTCGGGCTATCGGTTTTCATTGCTGTCGCAGTTCTTATGACATTTACGGCAACAAAGGCCAAAACTAGCTTCCTGTTGGCAGGCTACCTTACGGGAGTCGCGTTTGCAAACGTCGCTTCAGAGCTGGCTGCAGATCCTTGGAAGAACTATGTTTCGGTTCATATCGAGTGGTTGTCTATGCTGTTCTTCGCGGGAACCATCGGGTTTGTAATACCCCTGCGAGACCTGTTTGCCGCGAGCTCTCTTGGTCTTGGAGCACTGCTTGCGCTCGTTGGGGTGTTTGGCAAACTTCTATGCGGCATAGGCCTTCTACCGCATTTCACAGATGGCCTAGCCGTAGCTGTGGCCATGTTGG
>JAUBNZ010001672.1:0-10739 GCA_032355485.1 Bonnemaisonia californica | reverse complement strand
CTCAGGTCCGGCTACATGGCCCCCGGGGCACTAATGTGCCCCTCTGGGCTCGGCACTGTAAGCCGCCCTGGCTCCACGCGCACACGTGTACCCAACGGGGTACACGTGGGCGTGGGGGAAATCCAGATTCCGGCAGTCCGTACCGATCTGGCCTGTAAGTCCCCGATCCAGGCACACGTGCACTGTAAAGTGCACGTGTGTCCGCGGAAAAATAATAAAATATAGCCTACGCTCGGAAACGCCCTGCACGAAACAGGAACGTAACTGTCGGGTCGTACCCTGCACCGGGCACCTCTGAGGTTACCACGGTGCGGGGCCCAGTAGCCCCAGCCGCATATGGCTGGGTACTATAGTCGTCCGGAGCCGTTTGGTCCTCACCCGGCCAGAGGGGGCCTAAAGCTGTAAGCAGACGTATCCGCTGGAGGGTACACGTGTGGGGTCCGGTCCGGCGGCTCTGTCCCGGGAGCACTGCAGTGCCCCTCCGGGACGCCGCTTATGCATGTCGGCCGGCCCCGAGTGGCCACGTGTGCCCGTAAGGTACACGTGGACATGGGGATATCCGAAGCTCGGTGGTGCTCACCGAGCCGGATTAGATCCATAGTTATCGGACACACGTGTATCTTCACAAGTACACTGCGTTTCCCAGAAATAAATAGATCGTGGGTCGTAACCGTAGAATTACACCCGGGCCGTGGCCCGTTTAGTAGCTTGGGGGATGAGGAGACAGTAATATCATGCCAGCGTGGCATGGGACTACATGCATGCCCTTTGGGTTGACCAACGCACCAGCCACATTCGAACGCGCGTTGGACCTGCTTCTCGCTGGCTTCAAATGGCAGTTCTGCCTGATTTATTTGAACGACGTAATCATCTTCTCGACAACGGAAGAACAGCACATCGAGGACGTGGAGACCATCCTTAGCACGTTGACCGCAGCGGGGGGTGTCCCTTAAGTTTTCAAAAACGGAGTTCTTCCGCCGGACCGATAGCTACCTGGGCCACGAGATCAGGAGGGGCAAGCTCGCGGTCCCGGCATCCAATGCGGAAGCAGTCCGGAAATCGATGTACCCACGTACCAAGACGCAGCTGTGCGGGTTCCTCGGCACCTGCAACGCGTATTGCCGGTTCGTCGAACGGTTTGCGTTTATTTCAGCGACGCTCACGGCCCTCCTCCGCAAGGAACAACACGACGACCTACCCCCGGCTTCCTCCGAGCAGACCATCGCTTTAGATACATTGAAGAAAAGTCTCGTTCCCCCCGGTACTGGCGCACCCCCGCGATGTTTACCCATACATCCTCGAAATCGACGCATCCTACGGCCAGATTGGCTGCGTCTTGCTTCACCAGCAGGAGGGTGACGCAAAACTGCACATCCCATCGAGTACTGGATTCGGGCACTGGTCAGCGCGGAACTCAATTACTCGACCACGGAAAAAGAATGCCTCGCGGTAGTATGGTCGATCTTGTTATTGAGGCCCTACCTTGAACGAGCAACATTTACGGTCCGGTCTGACCACGACGCACTCCGATGGATCCTCAACCTCACATCGGCCGAAGGTCCGCTCGCTGGTGGAGGCTCCGCTAGTCCGAATTTGACTTTGAAGTCCAGTACCGCCCGGGTCACAAGCACTACGTGGCGGACGCACTCTCGCGCATGGATATCAAGGTGGCGGACACCAGCCCATTGGACTATGACATCCCCTGCTATACGATCGAACGCTGGGAAGATACGGACGGCACCTATAACTCTTTCGAGTCAGGACGCCAGCCCCTCATTAGCCCCGAAGGCCTCGAGGACCCTGGAACGTGGGTGGGCCCCAACCCGTTTCGGGGGGGCGGCGTTATCCAACCGCTCCCCTTGTTGCCAGCGCCGCCCGTGGAAGATAATCCCCCATCGTTCTCTCGCACATCTGAAGAAGCTAACACCGCCCCCGGCCTTGCCGTCACCGATCGCGGAGGAAGAGCCCATTACTACCTCGGAGTGGTTGGCCGAGCAACGCCTGGACGCATTCTGTCAGGAGAAGACCTCATTGGTGCCCAAAGGCAAGGGGGTAGCTTCAGCGTGAACCCGCTAGGGATTCTCACCCCAACGTCCCCGCAGGACAACCTGAGCGAGGTCGTCGTCCCCACCACCCCGCGGCCTCGTCTGTTGCGAATCAATCACTATTCGCCACGCGAAGGTCACCCTGGCATACGCCGTATGTATGACACTCTGCGAAAGCACGCCTACTGGCCTCAACTCACGGTGGATGTAGGGAACACTGTCAACAATTGCGAAATATGCACCTGCAATTCCATTTCCTTGGTGAAGCACACGAACCCGCTGAATCTATTCCCGGCGGAACAACCGCTGCACAGCTTGGCTATTGACATCCTCGGGCCCCTTGAGACAACGACCAAAAATAAAAGCTCCATATTTGTCATTGCGGACCGATACAGCAAACAGTGCAGATTTGAAGCGCTTTCTAGGATAACGTCCGTGGCAGTCGCGCAGGCGTTCTATATGCATTGGGTGTTTATTTACGGGCCACCTAAGACATTGCTGTCGGATAATGGTTCGCAGTTTAAATCCAAGCTCTTTCAGGGCCGCTGTCGTATCCTAAGAGTCCGTAACTTGTTCACCACCGGGTACCACCCGTAGACGAATGTTCAGGTGGAAAGAATGAACCGGGCGGTGTTGGGAATGCTACGCCACTACTAAGTGACCGATCACCAAAAGTCGTGAGACGAGTACCTTGACACGCTCGCCTTCGCGTACAACTGCTGTGTGCACCGCTCCACCATCACGTCACCTTTCGAGCTCACCCTCACTAGGTACCCGGTCCAACTCACCAGGGAGAATGTCGACCTCGTCTCTAGCTCCCTGTTCGTGCGCTCCGATTTCCTGTCTAAATTACAGAAGACGTACGCGAAAGCGTCCCACTCCCTGGCGCGAGCACAGGAGCGCTATAAGCGTTAATTTGGCAAAAAATTCCGTCCGGCCAAACGGAACATCAAAGTGGGCGACCTCATATATCTCGAGGATATCGCCCAGGACGTGGCGCAAGGGGAGGATGAAGCCAATCTCGCCTCACGTCGTCCTCGGACCAAGCTCGACTTCTCATTGGTGGGCCCCTTTCCTGTCATCGGTAGCCATGGCCTACATTCGACGTCGTCGTTGACGATGTGCCTGAACGCATCAGCCCAGACCGCATACGTCCAGCGCCCATACGCCCACGCCTCCCTCTGGCAGCTTCCCCGGCGTCCACACCCGTCTACGGGGAAACCCAAATGACGGAAGAACTACCCCTACGACATCTCCCCCGGCTTCCACTACGTCCCACCCCCAGATCCCCCGGCTTCCCATGTTGCGGCGAACCGATGAACCCTCGGAAACGGGAGGCCCTCAGGGGGCGACCACGGCAGCGGATACACCCGCTTCTTGCTGTGAGACACAGCGTCTGGCAACCTCCGACAAACAGGAGTATGTCATCGACAGACTGATGGAGGAATTGTAGGACTTGATGGAGACCTGGTCCAGACCCAGAAGCTCAGACGAGCAAGTGCCCCTTTTATAGAAGCGACCAAGAACTCGCGCCCGCTCCCGCCACGGATGGATGAATGCTGCCATGCGGAACCTCGGGTTAGAGAGCCGCCCCCCTTTGATGCAGACGGACGTAACCACGCTTCCGCGCAAGGTACAGGCCTTACACGTTGCAGAACTAGTGAGAGTTGCTTCTCAACGCGACTGTACAGCGGTGTCACCGTGACTGCGATAGCGCGACAACAGTGTGGACGGCCAACTAGTACACGTGGCACCCCTATAGCAGAGTACACCCGTACTGTATGTTAGCTACACTCGACGATAGACGTATATACACAACCCGTTACTGATAAACTAGCTACACACTTGCAGTACTGGCATGCAATAGGCAGCATTACAGTAGGTGCTTAGCACAACCTTAATTACAGTCGGGGAAACCCGACCGACAATCAGTAAAGAGGCAAGCGACTTTGGAGGTAAACCGGAGTCCTAAAGTCTGACGACAAGTGCTGTGCTTTGCGCCAACGAGCGACGGCGTGTTCGTTCTCATTACCGCTTGCAAGCGCTCGAGTGCATTTGTCAGCCTGCAGGCTTCTAGGGTTTGTGTCATTACATGGGGTCTCTACGAAGAACCCCTGGCATCTGGATCACGGCACCCCCTGTGCATTCACGATTGTGAGCTACGCGAGTACTCGCCTCATTCCCACTTCCTCCTGGTCTGCTCCCCAGATCCATCCTTCCCTACCTCTACCACTGCTACCGCTTTACGAGGGATCTCTCCCGGACCATTTCCTTCCCCTTTTTCCCAGCTACGAACCATTTCCGGACCTCCACAGTCTACCGACTTTTCTGGTCCCACACTTGCCTCCTGATAGAGGAACACTCCACAGAGGAGGAGGACCCTCAGACAGAGGATGAGTTGGAAGTCGACTTCTTCGACCCTTATCGGACTCGCCATCAAGGCGAGGCGGAATTCTCGAAAGGAGATTCCGTGGTCCTCACAACTCCGATCCTCACCACGTTCGAAGCAATCCAGCTGTCCGAGTGAATGGAAGAGCAAGGCTACGACGATTCCCGTAATCGGATTTTGAGTGGCCAATCTGAGAAGACAGACTCTTCCTTCTTCGAAGGCGAGCAGGGCCTCTTGCGCCGACGCGCGCTCCAAGATGGATCGGAACAAATAGTTGTTCCCAAGTCGCTGAAGCCGCGGCTGCTGAACATTTGTCACCAAAGTGTCTTCGCTGGACACCCGGGACAAACCCGCGTGTACGACACCATGAGGTGTACGTACTAATGGCCTCAAATGACCCCTGACATAGCAGCTACGGTCCGAGACTGCGGAACCTGTGCCGAGAATCGCTTATGCTTCAGCAAGAGGACGAAAAAAACTCTCGATATTCCCTGCGATGAAGCCATTAGAGGAAGTGCTATAGGCCTACTTGGTCCTTTTCCAAAATCGGACAGTGGGAAGAGACACCTGTTGGTGATTTCGTGTCGCTTCACGAATCTAACGCAACTTGTTCCACGTAGGACCATCACCGCCTATCAGGTGGCTGTGGCGTTTTGCACCCTCTGGACGTTCAAGTATGGGCCACCAAAGAACCTCCTGTCCGAAAACGGACCTCAGTTCGCGTCCCGACTCTTTCAGTCCATATGCTTGGAACTGGGGACGTGCAACATTTTTCACCCCAATGTAACACTCTCAAACCAATGGGCATGTAGAGAGGTTCAATCCGGCGTTCCTCTCTATGGTGAGGAACTACATGAACGAGAACCAAACCGTTTGGGATCGTTACGCCATCAAGTGGCCTGTGACGACTCCATCTGGAGGAGTCGCTCTGCCAACGTTTTAGTCTACGGGAAGACCAGGGACACCTGTAGCCTCACCTGGCCTCCAGAGAGTGGTTAATACTACACCTAGCTTCCCAACTACCGGTTAGGTCTGGCCTGGTGCAATCGGCCAAGTATCTTAGATCTCTTACCAGAATGTGGTATATTGTTTTCGTTAGCGGCATATGGATTTCCTGCTCAGTGACAGCATTTATAGGTATCCCGTCTAGATATGGCGATTTTCCGTTGGCTGTTGATAATCCCGCATTTTCAATTGTAACATCTGCCATGTGTGATTGTGAAATGTGCATATTGGCACCTTTTTCAAATTGTACGAACCGTCCCAGATATTTTGCCGTATTCCCATACGCTTTATCTTGTACCTTTTCCTCTTGAATACCTGTTATTTATCCATTGCTTCTGTGCTTGAAGTTACGGCCAAAAAATCATCGATTGTAGCGGCGACTAGTGTTGTCCCGTTTTCCGCCTTAATAAATAGGCATTCATCTGATTCTGTGAATTGAAATCCTTTTCCATGCATTTATTTTAACATGGCTCTAACGTAGTAGAAACCTGCACATTGGTTGCCCAATAAATTCTTGATTAGTCTGCCGAGCACTTTCCCATGTTTGAACTTCTCAACCGCTCTAGCATGTTCTGTGCCTTACATTGGCTTCGGAAATTCAAACCGCTCATGGACATAGGCATTGGTTATGTCGAACTGTTCTATGCGTCATCCATTCTGTACCGCTAAAGCAAACAATAGCCTCGCTGAAGTTTTCTCTGCTATGGGCGCATTAATATATGCAGGATCGTAATGGACATATTCTATCATCATGCTCCCTCTTACGCTGCATCTTTCTTTTCGCCGATTAACTGTACCGTCGTCGATCCAGCGATATGCGAACGAAATTGCCAATGGTAGTGCTTTTGTATCAGATTTGAATTCTTTTTCCATTCATTGAAAGGCTTGCTCAGCATCAATTTTCTCTAGCGCTTCAGTTTTCTCGGCAGCCCACTCATTTGCGTCAGTCTATCTTCTGGCGTGTGTGACTGTCGCTGGCGCATTTGTTTCCTGAGTAATGCTTGTTGGGATGTTTTTCAATATGTTTCTTATGCTTATATATGCCATGCGGTGTGTATGTGTTGTAGGACCAAAGGTCCTGTCCTATACCAGGCAACATCCGCCGCAGTGCATCGCTCTGGAACTTTCACGTGGTGTGGCCGGTAGCGTGGTAGAACCGACAGGGACAGAGGGGAACAAGGGTAGAGGGAAGTTCGGGGGAGTGATTGTGGAGGCTCAATGAAGAGACTCACGAGCGCTGGAATGGGGGGTAAGTTCCACAAGCCGCGGGTCCACCGATGCAGGCGGAGGATTGGAGTTCTTGGCAAAATCGGTGATGATTACGGGGAATGCGTCATGAGCAAACAGCGCCGTGCGGGGTTAGCTGAGATGTCACGGAGACGGGCGTAGAAACGCGAATGGGTGTGCAAACCCCGTAATCGAACCCTCGAGTGACCGTAGAGGCAATCTAGGCACGGAGCAGAGACTAAGCTTGAAAGGTGGTTCCTTGGTGCCTTTAGGGATCGGCAAGCAGGTAAAGCCCGCCGGCTATTAAATAGGGAGAGGCCCTGACTGTATTGCTGCCTAGTGCATGCCATTTACTGTCAGGAGCCGAGTTGGGCGCCTGTGCGATTACAGGGGCACCGAAGCAACACCGAAGGGTGTCGAGTGGCTACTGTAAGCTATCCTACGGTTTCGAACGCGCTCGCAGGTTGCCGAAGCCTGCCATGTGGCTGTGCTTTTGTCAACTGTGTTGTCATGCAGCCTTCGCTCAGGCTTGAGGTTTTCCTCGTGGACACGAGTTCGACTCCCTGGTTTTTGGGAGTGGTTTTTGTCCCACACCGTATTCCTTCTCGCCAGCTCGCGCCTCGTTACAATGGTACAGTCTGCAAGGACTTGGAAAAGATACTAGCTGCGGGAATCATCACACCACCATCATCCGCATGGTCATTTCCAGTCATTATCGTCACGAAGAAGGACAGTAATCCACCGTTCTGTGTAGACTACAGGGCCCTTAACAGTTTCAAGAAGGCCAATCGCTGGCCTTTCCCCAAGATCCAAGAAATCTTCGATGACTTAGCAGGCAACAACATCTCTAAAACTCTGGACCTGTTCTCGGGTTACTGGCAAGTGCGAGTTTCCGATTCTTGAATAGAAAGGAATACATTCGTGTGTCTTTTTGGAACATTTCGCTTCGAACTAATGCCAGTCGGGTTAATGAACGAACCATCGACGTTCCAGAGGATGATGGATGTTATCTTTTCCGGAATCCCGTTCGTTCGAGTCTATCTAGAAGATGTCGTTATATTCTCTGGGACGCTTGAGAAGCACATCTAACAACTGCTTTTCATCCTTTAAGGTCATCGCAAACCATGGCTTAAAACTCAAAATACCTAAGTGTACTTTCGCTCGATCAGAAGTGGTGTATCTGTGGGCCCATCCAAGACCAAAGCAATCCAAGAGGCCGCTACAACGACCACAAAGACAGATTTGCGAAGCTTCTTAGGACTTGCAGGCTACTATCGCCGGTTTGTCAAGAAGTTTGGGGAGAAATCAGCTCCTCTTCACTCCGAGACATCAGGATAAAGAACTTAAGGATTGGAAGCTTTAGCTAGACGAATCCTTCGAAAATCTAAAGTTTTCGCTCACATTGCCACAGTACTCGCATTCCCTGATTTCTAAAAGAAGTTCGTTGTGGAGACTTATTCGTCCTCCGTTGCCCCCAGAGCTGTTTTGGATCAGAAGAAGGAAGATGGAATGTTGCATCCTATCTAGTTCGCAAGTAGGACGATGAACTACAGCGAACAAAACTATATCACCTCTAAGCGGGAGGCGCTAGATGTCATTTTCGCGCTCAAGAAGTTTTGACTCCTATCTTCTATCGTCACTTCCATTCAAACCTATCACAGACCATCAAGCGTTGAAGTACGCGTTTTAGAATAAGGGCTCCCATGGCCGTATCGCTCGTTTTTTATACTTCCTGGAAGACTACGAGTTTAAAAGCCGAGTATCGTGCCGGTGTCTGCAACAAAGCAGCAGATTATCTGTCTCGCTTCAGCAGCGAGCCTGCTCCGAATGATGCTGCTGACAAAGGTGATGTAACGTGTTCCATGGGGGTAGTGCTCCAAGAAGATTCATACGACTCCCCTGACATAGTACTATTTCTTGTCGGAATGAATCTTTCTCTTTCGAGTCTATCGCTTAACGGGTAACATGAGGCTACTCGTGTAAAAATACGCCGGCCCGCTAAGCAGTACATTACTTGGGACGGCCACGTCTTCCGCAGAACTAGCAAAGGGCCATTTCTCATTCCCCCTATTGCTAGACTAGTAACCCTACTTGCAGCTCTACATAATGACGTCGGCCATTTTGATGTCAATTAATCCAAGCATTTCACCATTTCCAGATTCTGGTGGCCCTTCATCGAATATTTGACCGGTTGGCCGATTTCCAAGGCCGCTACAAGACCAACTGCTTAATTTGTGATTAACTTCATTCGGGAGGAAAAAAGGCAACCATTCGGCCCCTTGAAGTTATCATCAGTGATAATACGACCTGTTTTACGGTTTCCGCTCTGAAAGACGTAATGAAATCAAATGGGGTCCATTGGAAAACAGTACTTGCGTACACACCAATGTCAAATGGTCGTGCTGAAAGGATGTTCGGAACGATAAGGAGAACCCTAAAGAAAATGGTTCACGGAGATGAAGAAGATTGGGAGATAGCTTTACCAAAAGTTACATATGGATATCTTCGCCGCCCTATTATGGGTGCGGACACTCCCTTCGAACTAATGTATGGAGTCGCTCCCCGCATGGGGGCGTCAGCGGACCTTCAAGTCCCATTCAGTATGGAAGCGCGGGAACTGGAACTCATCGCGGTTCTAACACCGCCGGCCAAACGAGCTGCTGATCAAGCCTCCACGAAAGTGAACTCTGCTCCGAAAAGTTTCTCAATTGGGGACCAGTTGCTAGGTGCATATCTTAAATCATTGGGGAAGGCGGTGCAGTAGTCGCCGTTTAAATCTCATCACTAGGGCCCTTGCTGGGTCATCCAAGCAGGACATCCCCGGTATGTGTTGGTGTCCCCACATGGGCGTTATGCAAGTACTGCCATCCACGCTGGTCGACTTATGAATTACATCTAAAGCACTACTCATTTTCAGTAGGGTGCTTAAACATATTAACCATCCCACGCCTGAGCCCTTTTATCCACATCATTCAGTTATATATCCATTTAAGCATCATCATCCATTCGTCTACCTCATCACGGTGATCAGTTACTATAATGGAATTTGAAGAGGTCCCATTGGCTTTGCGAGAAGCTAAAGTGCTGGGCAGTTTCCCAGGAGCATGACCATCCGTCGAGAGCGACGCTGTTTGTTTGGTCCTAGCCATCACGGATCCTTCACGGCCACGCAATGGGGACACTGCGTTCCGAATCAACGCGAGGCTAGAATCGGGATTAGACGCGCTCAACGGGTGGCTTGGTGACCGGCAGGAGGAGCGAAATATGGAGAAGTATGGAGAGTGCTGGGCGAAATTTTGAAGTCGATTTAGTGACTGTTATGGTGAAGGAGGAGGCTTCAACTGTAAAAAGTGATTTTTTATGCTGTTCCGCCCCCTAGAGTGTCGATATCAGGAAGGGGTCTTGTGGAGACGAAATTTGGGATATTTCGGAGATTGGACACTTTAGGGCTCTACATCTGATTGATTGAATCTTCTAGAGTAGACGCTATTTTTATGCATTCAGTAGCCCTCCCGCAATGTGTGTGTGTGGCGGTCCGTGTTATACTCGAGTGAGTATAAATAGGTCCAAAGGAGGTCCAGCGGCGGTGCACACTCTCGAGAAAGGGAAAAGAGCAACAGAACGACCAACAAGAAGAACAAGCTACAAGAAATCACAGAGCCAAAGTTGTCCCTCATCCCCTTTTTTCATCTACTTCATCCATTTCCTTTATTTTCCCTTCCTTTTTCATCTCATCTATCCCCCTCTTTTGGCGTGCAACTGATTCGCCCAAGAAAAAAATCAAACTTTTTTCAGCATCTTTCGTCACGTCAACGAAACAGAATTCTGCTATATGGCCATGCCGCCGTCCGCTAAAAGCAGTTCAAATTACCCTTCTTTTCACTTCCACTTGAGCTCGATGTTGATGATGCATCTTTTCCCCATGATTTGTATGTACAGTGCGCACAATAAGTATAAAGCACCCCCATTGTAGTACCATGATTTAATGCGGTTTGATGGCAAAACCTTATTGGCCGGCGCTCTCGAATTTGAGCGCCAAGAAATTCGAAATTTCAAAATCCAAAAATTCGTTT
>JAUBNZ010001671.1:0-10746 GCA_032355485.1 Bonnemaisonia californica | reverse complement strand
GCAGTTGGTGAGGGGCGCAGTTGGTGAGGGGCGCAGTTGGTGAGGGGCGCAGTTGGTGAGGGGCGCAGTTGGTGAGGAGCGACCCGTTGGAATGAAGGCAGGGCCGCCGTGGGAAGAGGCCTCGACGTATCTAGCGGAGAAGGGTTGTCGGGTTTTATAAAATGATCAGGTTTGCCATAACGGCGGCAAGCAAGTGGGCGGCAAGCGGGGCGGTGGGGGGGAGAAAGGGGGAGAAAAGCGACGCTGCGGTTTGGTAATAGCGGCATACGTGCTCTCGAGTCATACAAGTGTAAATTGCAGATCGTATTTTGCAGAGCCCGTCAGGGCGGGGATGAGAAGAGAGGGCGTGGGAAGGTGGGTCAGACGTTAGTCGCAGGGCGGTATCCCACGCGGCGCCGGAGCAGCGGCAGCCCGAAAGGCCCGTGGCGAGATGCGGTACGCAGCAGGGCGCGCGGGGCAGTTTGTCCCGACGGGTCCTGCGTGACGCCGGGACGGCGCGTGCGGGCCTGGCGTTAGAAGGGCCGGACACGGGGCGCCGTATATCGCGGCGGGCATTGACCCGCCTTGGGGCCGGCCATTGGTGCCCGTGGCTACCACTCGAAAGCTATATTGCGCAAGGGCGCTGTGACAGATGCCAGCAGGTACCTTTCGGCGCCGCGGGTCTACCAGGCAGACGCTGGCCGCCCTGCGGGCCGCCCCGTGCTGCGGCGCTACGGAGCATCTTTGGGAGGTTGTATGATTGCGCCGTCTGGTGGCAAGGTGTGCACCGATGCGGTGGACTGTGTGGACTGTCAAGGTTGCCTTGCCGCTGGTGGTCCGCTTTTGCCCCAGTTCTGGAGGCATTGAGGGGTGGCATGTGGTCGGGGGAAGGGAAGCGGCGCTGTGGGGGAGAGGGAGTGGTGACAGGCTGTTGCGCAGTGTCATACATTGTCCGGTACGGATGGTGGGAGAGATGAGGTATCATATCGCACATGATATGCGGGGCTGTGTGATGGACCATGCGTCGGGCTAGGTTTACTGCGTCCGCATGTTACGTCGCTGCAGTGATGGAAAGTTTAAAGCGGTTAAAAGGGGGGGAGTATGAGCGGGTGTAGACCGGCAGTCCACCTGATGGAACAACTCTCCCCGTCGAAAACAACCTGTATTTTGGTATATTTATGCAGAGTTTCCGAGCCGGTGTCATAAGCGGCGGGGCAGCGGCCGCGGTGGCTGCCCGGTGGCAGGGCAATGGGCAATGGAAGCGATCATGGAAGGTCCATCGCGGGATGGTGCGATCATGGAACGGCGGAGGCGGCGTGTGACAGCGGGGCGTCCGTTGCGGGCGGTGCAGTCTGTGGCGAGACGGAACCACGTTGCTTGTGGGCGCATGATGTCAGAAATGCCGCATGGCAGAGCGGCAGGGCGTGCAAGCCAAGGGGCGCGTGACGGCTGGCTGCGGGGCTGCGTCAAATGGCGAGGAAGAAGAGGGCGTTTAACGGGACGTGGCGGCGCCCTGACAGATGCCCTGTGCTGTCTCATGCGGCTACGAGATCTTTGTGTGTGTGTGAACGGGAATGGTCCGGAATGCATGGGTCTGATCTGATGGGCGCGTATGATATGCTGACGTTGTTTAATACTGGGTGCTCTTTAATGGACCGCTTTTATTATCGGTTTACGGGTACAGCGGGTTACAACTAGGGTACAGCACTGATAAACTGAGTGTAGCATTACATACTTTGTTGGGCGCTCTGGTGGCAGTCTGCCAGCTGCCGCCTGCGCCTGCTGGCTGGCATGGCCTGCATGATGCCATCGGGGCGGCGTTCAGCGGGAGTAAGTTTTTCGCTTATTTCAGCAGCGCAGCCCTCTGCAGTTCCACAGGGGCCTCACCGGGCAGTGGTGGAATGGGCTGCGGGCCAGGCAGTGCAGCGTCCGCAGGGCCACACATGCGGCGCGAAGCATTGCGGCAACATATTTAATATAATATCATACGGCGCATGTACTGTGGATGCTGTGCGCACAGTAAAGTTTACTGTAAGCAGATACTGTACCCCTGGGTAACATATGGTCCGTAGATTATCTGAAGCATGGAGCGGCGGCGGAGATACAGTGGCATGGCGAGAACATGACATTTATGAAACGGCAGATCCTGTCTGCAGCCGCAACAGCGTGCAGATGTGCTGGGGAAGGGTAGCGGCGCAGCGGCGCCTGTATGACATGCTCCGGGGCGCCGCGCCGTGCGAAGCGTTCAGCGCCGTACAGCGCCGTGCGAAGCGTTCAGCGCCGTACAGTATGGCAAAGTATGGCACAGTATGGTACAGTATGGCACGGTATGGCACGGTATGGCACGGTATGGCACGGTATGGCACGGTATGGCTCAGTATGGCTCAGTACAGTTACACTGTGCGTACAGTACAGTAGTGGAGGGTCGGTGGCACATAGAAAAGGCAGTAGCGCAGAATACGGTATCCGCTCCCCGTACTGGCAGCATCCTAATTTGCAGCAACTTCTGCGCCGTTTCTGCACCTCAGCAGCGGCAGCCGTCCACACAGCGCAGCCACGCGCATGACATAAGCGCAGCGCAGCGCAGCGCAGTAGCTGCCCTTCGCGACCCGCCGCAGCACGCCACCGCACCCGTCGTATCAAACGCTCCGCCCAATGCGCCCCCGCGCAGCGCAGCGCCACCCGCCCGCACAGATCACATCGCTCCCCTCGCTCCCCTCGCCGCCACCCCCGCCGCACGCATCCCCCGCCGCATCATCGCCCCCGCCCAATACATCCCCTCCCGCCATGCAGCCGCGCGTACAAAGTCGCCTCCCGCACGCTGCCCTGCAATCTCTGCGCCCCCACGTTCTCGATATCCCCCCTGTCAATATGTCCGTCCGCCGCCATTTTCGTCGCATCATCTCCGATATTGACCATCTGCCCGACCCGCGCCCCGACCTGCATCGCCCAGACCATACCCGCAACGACCTCCTGCACCGTCACGACCTGCATCGCCCGGACCTGCCCATTAGCGACCCGGCATACCATGTGCGAAAGCACCCCACCCCCCCGCGTGTCCAGCCCTCGCCTACCAGCGTCAAGCATCCGCATCCCATTCGTACCTCCCCTGCGCCCTCCATGTCCTCCACCTCCTCGCTGCTCCCGCGTACACGCCGCTCTAACTCCTCGCTGGACGATGGCTCTCGCTCCCTGCCCAGTGTTTATACTTCCTTACCTCCCTTGTTTCCGGACCCGCACCGCCCCCCGACCTTGTTCTCGGAGAGCATGGTCAGCGAGTCCAGTCAGGACCTTCCCACCTCTACCGTCGCCTCGTCCTCCGGTTCTGCAACTCCGCAGCGCCTCCTTCACGTCCCCGCAATCCCGGCTGTCCCTACAGACTCCGTTCTGGCAAAGCGCTGCGGCGTGTCGTGGCATAGAGCCCGCTCGGACCTCATCAATTTTACAAACGCTTCCCTCACAACCTCCTCAACCACCACCAATTCCACCACAACCACCACCACCACCACTACAACCACCACAACCACAGCACCACTAACCACACGCATCGCCCCGCGCCCCCGCCATGACGGCCGTCTCTCTTCGAACAGACGCCAGCGCCGGGCGGCCTCGCATCTCGGTAATGAGACGCTGCAAACACCGCACACCTTCCACCTCGATGACCACATCCCACAGCCCGCCTCTGCCAGTCTCCGCCGCCGTCGGCCCTCCTCCTACCTCACCCCGACCTTTTCGCAACGCAAGCCCTCCGTCCTCACCCCGCTGTTCCCCGAGCAGCGGAAAACTCCCACAGCCTTCCCCCTCATCCACCCCCTCATCCCCCTCGCCCGCTTCCCTACCCGCTGGACCTCCGACGCCATCGTGCTCTACACAAATACCATCCGTGCAGAGCTCAACGACCTCATCTTCCTCGCAAGCTTCCTCCTCGGCTGCCACGCGCGCACCCTCAACGGCAGACGCACCCGCCACAAGAACATCCAGGTCGACTTCGAACTCTGGTTCTCCCGCTTCTCACATTTTCTGCAATCAACCCTCCGCGCCCTCGAGGACCACCTCTTCCCCCTCGTCACCCAACTGCTCGACCAGCGCGACGTCATGGTCTCGCGCTCCACCGCCTTCTTCGAGGCAGAGGGCATGTCCTACGTGCAGCTGTGGTCCTCCGCAACCTCAATGCTCTATAACAAAATGGAGCAAGTCCGCGACCGTCTCAGCCACGTGGATAACCGGTTGCTCCACCTCAACCGCAGCCGATACACCCCCGATGGACGCCTCTCCTCCGACGTGCACCACGCACTGCTCAACGCAACGGTGCACACCGTCAAGGAGCTCAATGTTGCGCCTCTCAGCGAAAAGATAGATCGCAGAGGTCGTTCCCATAGAAAACATGTATCCCTGCTACACAGTAAAGTATTTTGAGTCAGGATCCCTGATTACAGTCAGGATAGACTAACCAAGTATCCTGAATCAAAATGGAGTGTTTACGCAAACGGTTAGTTTGCGTAAACACTCCATTTTGATTCAGGATACTTGTCGAAGTCCAGTTTCTGTATCGATGCGTGTGAGCGATGTCGATTGATATCTTTACATGCGCATCCTAGCGCTTCAAGAAGACCAGTCCTCGAGATGGTTGCCAGTGGAACAGTTCCCTGATGAGGTCAAAAGAACGCGCAAGCTAAGCAGCAGGGCATACTATTGCAATTTAAAAGAGACTGTCTTCGTACATCTCACCTCATTGAGACGAGAAAAGCAGAAGTGCAGCCGCGTGCCTATCAGGACGGTGCCTCGGACTTTCCTTTTGATTCTGGCTCGGACATCAAGGCAAGGTAGATCGGCAACGAAGGGGACTTGTTTGTCTTGAGATGTAAAGACTGAATATCTGACCATCCGCCTTTCATTCGCTTCACCACACCCTCGACCGCTGCACACGCATTCTCAAAAATCTGATCTTCTTTGAAATGGGACCTTGCGACGTGAACAGAGGTGCAGGTACCCTGCCGTGGGCAAAAAGGCGTGGACGATATCGTCCGCTCAATGCTGGCAACCACGTCCTTGTCCATACTCACATTCATCGGAACTTTCTTCGACTCGATAAAGTTCTTACCCAGCAAATTTGGCATCATCGGTGCCACTCTGCTATCTACTAGAAATAGGTCGTACATATCCATCAATTCGCGACGACCTTCGAATGTACTGTACCTCTTTCGCAGCTTCTCAACGCCCATGACCCGCGTTACGCCCCCGTTCCCATGTTCCGCAAGGTAGTCCTTGACAAGTCGCTGTGGGTCTTTAACAAAAAGACAAATGTCGTCGTCGCCCTTTTTGTATAAAGAATACTTCAACGCTCTGTTGTTGACAGACACCAAGTGCGGTTACCAAAAGTTGACAGGCACAGTACAAAGGTTAGACATGAATACCAAATTCTGCGTTCGCAAACCTCGCATTGATTCTGCAAAAGCATGGTAATCCAACTTACATTGCGTAAGGTCGAAGCTTCTCCTTTGCAGGGGGTACCTTGAACGTCACTATCAAAGACACGTTCACATCCGCGTTCATCAAGTCGCCGGCATTTTTCACATCGGAGGCAGCTTTCTTTGATCGCTTCTTCTCGTGACGCTCTAAATCTTTCATGAGCTCCACAACCGCGCTTCGCAAGGTTTTGTCCGTGATGGGTCCGCAGGCGTTCGGCAAAGTTTTCGGCTTTCTAGCCGCACTTCCGACCTTGGCGGATGCATCTGCTGCCTCAGTAAAACTCCTTTTCCTTGCCATGTTAAGGAGAGTGCAAATAGGGAAGTCGGCAGGGGAAATGTGCAGCTAGAAAAACGGTCTGTTCGTAGATGCAGCAAGTGGACACTTTCCAGAGCAATGTCGGTAGCGAGAAGAAACCAGCTGAGGCAAACCTGGGACAGGAATGCGATTAAAAACGTGTACCGAAGGAAATGGGCCTTTTCTTGGCGTTGCGAAGAGATTCGACAAGTTTTGTGCCGAAATACAGATAGACTCCTACGCCACCGCCGTCGGAAGAGCGTCCACATGATTAAGTTCATAAGAATGAGAAAAGTATAATTCCAATTTAATTTGGGGTGATGCAGGAGAACCTCTTCCCCGTCAGCCTTGGGACTCTGTTTTGGTGTTTCGGACGACTGATGCCATTTTGGACGACTGATGCCATTTTGGACGACTGATGCCATTTTGGACGACCGATGCCAGAATGTACACGTGTACGATATTATTACTGTTATTATGTACTGTAATTTACTGTACGTACAACGGCAGTCTGTAATGAAGTTGAGCTCTCAAATAGGCCCATTTCGTGAAACGCATATTAGGGGTGGATGCGGGGAGGCCTCTTTTTAATTAAATTTAGGGGTGCAAAACCAATCAGAGCGCAGGGGGCAATAGAACGGTCCGTAACGCAGGCCTGGACAGGTGCAGACGCCCTAATTAACGGAATAGAGGCCGTTATCCTGGTGATCTGCAACACTTCTGTCAATTCCTGCATCCCTCTAGACGGCTTTGAAATGGTAGGAGAGTTGCAGAAATACGACTTAGTGCACTGTAGTTACATGTGTTGATAATCTATTGGCTATAGAGAGTGATGTCACGCGCTACAAAGTTAATCTAAAATTTGTCACGGGGTGCAGATCAAAGGGTAATATACCAATAAAAAGAGGACTGACAATGCAGAGAATGCCCTTGGGATCAGTAATGGAGGCACAACCCCAAGTTAAGTTTCAAGTTGAGGGACAAGCAAGGATTCGCAAAGATCGTTCTGGGTCACACCAAGTCGAAGCGCACAACCTGTTCGTTGCAGCAGATCATTGAAGCCCCGTCTCCGAAAACCCAAACAACAGAGTCTCACGAACTAGTGTCGAAGTTTACAGTGTGAGGAAGGGGACCTTGCACTTGTTCCCTGGCTATGTTACACCCATTTATTTCGAGTAGATAAGAGCTCACTCTTGCACTATTCATCTTACGCACTTGTTGCACATTTTTAGATGTCTGGGGGGCACATTCCGACGATGGTGTTTCGACGCTGCGTAGTCCTTTAAATGGAGCTATTTTTTTCCATATGGGGCGCATTACACATCAAATGTACCGATGCGTCATGACGTAAAATCTGAAGTGGGGGATCTTCACGAAGAACTGCGCGTTTTCTTCTGGAAATGTCCTTATGTGTCACAATAGAAGAGAAAATGCCCCCTTTCAGATGAAGGCCCCGTCCAGAGAACGGCGGCTCAAGCTAATGAACTTTTGAAAAGAGAACATAGCCAGAGAATTACACGGCGGATTCTCAACAATACGCTCTCATGTTTTTTTTACAATACTGGTACTTGTATGTATGTATATCTGCAGTATAGGATGGATGGTTTGCAGCTCAAGTGAAACAGCATGCCTATGAACAGCGAAACAAAGTTAGTGTGCGTATTGCCCCTCGCATCAAATTACACTTTGTTTGGTTTTTGAAGTATTCTACTGTAGTTTGTAACAACCCGATTGCTTTTCTACGAGCATCGCACCAGAGAACAGCCGTTGACAGCTGCAGCCATATTGAGAATTTTCTTGTGCGCATGGAGCCCAAACTCAAACCAGACTGAGATCCTTGTTGTTGTGTCGGATGACGGTCCACAAGTTTCACTTTTTGCCATGCTGTTCAGAATTTGTTCTGATAGAGAGAGGTAGCTCTCAGCATTACACCGCGCCAATTGCATTTCTAAATGAGAAATTCCCCATCAATTCGAGGGGAGAGTATTCGGTCTGCACAGTAGAACTGCAAAAAAATTGCCACTGATGAAACCTAAATAGATACAAGTGTATGTTACAGGGCAGAGTATCGTTTTTTGCGTTTATTGTCGTTTCTAGTCTACAGTGGTCCTCTACAACACTGTACCGTACCGTATAGTAGAGTACATGTACTCTAGTGTACACTGTATGTAGTGTATATACCGCTGTATTCTTCATCATGGAGGATATTTCCAGTAGAATATAATTTGGTACGGTAGTCGGCCCTCGTTCTCGCAAAAGGAGTGAACGTGAAATGATTTTGCGGCCTAAACGTGTAGACGAACCAGGACATAACGGTATCTATGGACAAGTATGTAAAACACAGGTCCACCACAGGTACAGGTGTACTGTATTGCACACAGTCCGGTATAACTTAACAATCACTATGTTTGAAATAGCTTTTACCATATAAAAATTGATGTATAGAAAGTGCTATGTTTAGTGCATTTTTATTTTACCGCGGCCCGCCTGTGCGCAAAAATCGAACACAACATAATATGCGAATATTATTCGAAAGTGACCCAAGGGTACGCAATGGTCACTTTGCCCAGGGGTACCACAAGGCGTAAGTTCACGACAGTGTTGCCTTGCTTCGTCAGTGTTGCTATACATCAAAAATCAAACCGCGTAAAATCCCTGCCGATCCGACTCCCGTCATATCAATTTTTTCGGCATTATCTATCTGCCTATTCTATTGCCCAACCCAAAGTTCTATTCTGGTAGTTGAGGGTGTCAGCTCCCAATCACTTCCCGATAACGGCTGGAGCCAGCCCTTCGTCCCCCTGGCAACTAAACCAAACTTTAGACTAAATTTACTACTGCTGCCCCGCAGACCGCCCCACAAATCACAGCAGTTATTTTCAAATCACAGCAGCCCGGTAAATCTAGCATGCGCATTGACAGTTGCCCGGTAAATCTAACATGCAGAATGACAGCTGCCCGGTAAAGCTACCGTGTGCATGCGTCTCTATTCGTACAAACGGTGCCTTATCTTTTGCGCGAGGCCCCACTGCACATCTGAAACATGGGCCCATCCAACGCATTCGGATCTGCCAAGATAGTGTGACAGATACTTTCCAGCTGTGCTGCAGCGTCCAGCCAAATTCCATCGCAAGGCTGCAGAAGAAATGTTCCCAGCATATCGATGTGGTCGCCGTGACCAGGGCGCTTTTGGCAAGTCAAAAACCGCATACAGATTACTCTTAGCAACTGTGGGACGATGATGTTATCTATTCCGTTGCCATTCTGCGTGGATTTGTCTGCAGCAACTGCAGTCTGTACAGGAAGGATTTATGTTGCGCTCCCCTTCTGAAGGACCAACAGAGGGTGCCCTTCGGGTACTTCCGAGCCACTCTTTTCATTTCTCCGAGACCTTTATATTGCTCGCGGATTTCGAAAACGTGACTGGAGCAATGGCTCAGTTGACTGAGCTGTCTTGATTTGAAATCAGACTTGGCCTTGTTCGAATGGTAGTAGAAAATACGTACCCTTGTTGATATAAATCTTGACTTCCTGCTGTAAACACACTTTTGCAAACCTAATGAACCGTTCGGGCTCCGAACCCATCGAAGGGGTGCCAGGGATACACCTGGTAACATTCTGTTGCTAGGACGTTAGAAGACCCGACGAAATGCCCAGAAACACTGTTATTCATGTTTCATATACAGAATGTGGAATTGGTTTACAGAAGTAGTCAAGATCGTCATCTAATATACCCCTGTACCTTGCATATCGTCTGATCTTGACTCGGGTAAGCAATAGGCGAATCCCTCAACTGCCATAGTACAAGCGCCGGTGGGCATGTGTCTGAAAAGATGAAAACGGAATCACTACTGGACATGATTTTTCTGGTGATGCCGAACACTTTGAAATTGGCGCACACGTGACCCGGCTGTCTCAAGACCTGGAAATTTTGACCTGGAAAGTTTTCTACTCCCCTATCGAGAAAGGAAATAGATGACAAGGACACGTAGAACGATAATGATCGGATTTCTGTAATGGAGAGTTTAGCAGAACACTTGAGACAGAGTGAAGTACAAGGTTTGTCAGAGATTGGAGCCTACTGCGTCAAATAACTAGAGCAAGCTTCGAACTTAATAAGTTAGGCGGACGATGTATTAAAATGAGGCCGAATTTACAGATGTTGTCGAGTAGACAGAAAAGTCTTATGCTTTCCCTCGTCTCGATACTGGTGATAAAATTTGAAATGCTAGGTAACAGGCTGCCGTTCTATTTAGCCATTGGAGGTTGCAGTGCTGCACAGTACGCGTATTGCCATTACATTATACAGGTGGCGATTCGGAGGCCGGGATGATGCTGCAGCAAGTTTCTCCCCCGAACGGGACGAGTGCAGCACAGACCTCGGCAGCAAAACCGGGGTCGAAGGCGCGCAGCGCGCAGCAGCGGTCGATACCAGTGAACGGTCTTCATACAAATTCAAACACGGTAACCGCTACCTTGTACGGGCATGCAGGCAACGTAAGCAGCAACCGGACGGTCTCGCGAGCGGCGGAGGGCAATATACAGCAAGACAACGTCGTGGTCGCGGCGGCGGGGTACGTGGAGGCGACGGCAGGAAGAGAACAGGACGGGATGTGGTGGGATGCAGCACGGCACGGCGCGACGGGATCGGGTTCGCTGTGCGTGAAAGGGCGGGAAGCGGGTGCGGCACAGCGGGGACGCGGGTGGGACGGGTGGATGAGGTGGGCGGCAACGGCCTGTGCGAATGCGTATACGTCATGCGTGCGGATTCAGGGCGGGGAGTGACGGGTGATGAAATTGGCGGCGGGAAGGTAGTGCAGCTGGAAACAGGGTCTGTACCGAAGAGTAGTCTGTACTGTTGCGTGTGTCCGCTGTCTAGTATACGGCGGGCAGGTGGATGCGCGACTGGTGACCGCTGGTGACTGCTGGTGACTGCTTGAGACTGCTGGGTGGCTCAGGGTGGCAGTGCTTGTCCCGGTGCGTGACAGGGGGGGCGTGACGGGT
>JAUBNZ010001670.1:0-10747 GCA_032355485.1 Bonnemaisonia californica | reverse complement strand
GCTCCGTGTAACAAACCGTTCAAATCGGGATAACAAAGTAAGAAAAGAACCTTCCCTTCATTGAGAAGTTAGTATCGAAACACACACGGGCCGAACCCGGACTCCTTGATACACGGAAAACCGCAAGTTGTCATGAGTTCACACCATAAGGTGGCGAGAAAAACGGACAGAGTCCGGCTTGGTCAACCGACTACAGTACGTGAAAGAGAGATACACTTCATGGGAAGGAAAAACAAAAAGAAAAAAAGAGAAGTACGGGCAAGTCCCGGGATAACCATTTATTTTAACGAGACGTCCAAGCTACGACGCTTCTCGGGGAGCGACAAACCAAAACCGGCTAAAACCTGCCGTAATTCAAACGACCGCGAATAAGACCGCGTAACTCATCCCATCCGCCGGTCAAGAGACCGTCCGGAACACCGGCCTCACGAAGGAACCGTTTCACAATCTCAACGCTCGACTCGAGAGCGGGTTGATGAACCGGATCAGTATCCCGATCCGGATTAACGTTAACACGATCCGCACCGTCTGCGTAGACATTATCAACGTCAACGACGGAAGACTCGTTAACGGCGCCAGCCGGTTCATCATTATCCCAACCTCCACTAACGAGGGCCATCTCTTGTGGATCATTGTCACCGGCTGCAGTGCCGTACTCACCACCCCAACCGGCCACTTCCTGGCCGTAATCATAACCCACCGGATGTCCGGATGGTAAAACGCGTACCGCACGACTGCGTCTCTCGGCAGTTGCCTGATCAATCACCTTCCGATCAAACGGATCGTAGTACATGAAATCGGCACCCTCACCGACGCGACCGGGAGAGGAGTCTTTTACTCGACATGTACGGCGACGCCACGTCGCCGGTAAACGCTTAAAATCCGTGCGTTCGAGCACGTCTAACAATGAGCGAAGCTCGTCCACGTTCGTCCTGCATCCAAGCGGGACGGACAGGTCGAGCTTTCGAATGAAACCGATCAATATCGGGGAAATGGACCATATCCTATATGTGTCATATACTTCTTGAAGAAGGAAGCAAGCAACCCGAGCGGCCCATTCGGTAATAGCGACCACCCACCACCCGCTATCGGGGTCATCGATCATCTCACTCCCGACGTATGAGAACATCGCCGGGAGGTTCGCAAAACACCCTTGTGGGACTTCGACATCCCGCCAGTTGGCCGTTATCGTCGGCCACCTCGATGCGCTCTCAACGCGCTTCATCGAGTACATAGTCAAACACTGGTATGGAACAGCCAGGCCATGGGAACTCCGAGCCTTGCGCTCGTGTCGACAATACTCCTTAAAAACCGGAGGGACCTTAACATACCGAAACTCGATTCGTAACAATGCCCCACCAAGCATTAACGCCGTCTGCTCGACGTCAAACATGCCGCGATACGCGTCAACTACATCCGGTTGAACAGCGGCCAATTTGCGAGCGTACGACTCTTCACCGCGTGTGCGGAAGAGGAACAAATCCAAACCCAAATCAGGGGAAATAACGTTAAACGTCTTCAGACGGTCGTACCCACTGTACGCTTGTCGCACAAACTCCTTCTTCGCCGAAGTCATGTCCCGACGATGGCTTGCCCAGAGCCATGCGTCGGAATAACAGAATTGACTCCGCCAAATGGCGTTCTCGGTAACCGCCAACGGGACGTTGCCGGGTAACCAACCGTGACTATCCACGTACCGCCGGAGTAAATCCGTATCGACAACCGCGTCACGCTGGACCCAAGGAGCATCCGCAAACAGTGACAATGCGTCCATCCACCCCACATTATCAAAGGCACTGGGAGGTGGGTAATCTTTTCCGGTCACTTCCGACCGTTGCTGAACGCTCCTCGAAACTGTCGAGTCATTAGACGCCAATGGCGGATTAATCGGGACATCGCTTTCTTCTCGCTGCGAACGGGTCTGAATAGGCGCCATATCTTCAGTACCTCCATCGGGAGTGGGAACGCCAGCACTGCCCGGACTCGCAGGAGGACTTATAACCGGTGTTTCGGCGAACGCGTCGGACACCGTACATTCATCATCCGCGATCGCGTCCCTTCCACCCGCCATTCCAGGCGTATCAATCGCCGCATTCGCCCGCTCGCTCGCATTTGGCGACGTGGTGGTTGAACGAACGTCAATCATGACGTTCGGAAAAAGGAAACACAAATATTTTTGGGGAAGTCAAAAATGCAAAAACGGCACAGCCGGCATAAAAACGATGATAACCTCAAACGGTGAACAAGACGAAGAAATCGAAAAATATCGAACACACAACCGATCGAAAGATCGTACAAGTCATACCGACAAAAGTCGGGACATACACGACGACGCACTGTAGCGCCGGAATCAAGTTCAAAATTGGTTTTTATTACAATTTCGAAATTGGTTTAATTACAATGGAAAATTGGAACTGGAAAACCGCTTTCCGCTTAGCGGGGGGTAATGTAGTGCAATGGCATTACAGTACCAGAGCACTCCTACTCTTTTCGCTCAAGAGGTTTTCTACGCCTGTAAGCAGTACAGTATACAAGCAAGGGATCGTGCACTGCTGATGTCACCGCAAGTTACACGTATTGCGTGCAAGGGTCAACCGCTACCGTAGCGTACAGTACTTTTACCTATTTTTAGTATTAGCGTACAGTACGAGATACCTTAATCTCCGACTTCGGTCGTTGAATGTACACGTGTTTTACCACTCTTAGAGTGTATATAATGACCCCTCACCAACCCCATTGGTGAGGGTCAATAAACAAACAACCTTCCCCAAAGTTCTTCAGCCTTTTTCGGAAAGTGAGTAACAAACGCCATAGGCGGTACGGAGGACAGCTGTCTTCCTACTTCCTCTGCATTCGTTCAAACTACTCATTTTCGAGGTGCACTACGTCACCGACCATTGTCGTCTCTGCCTTTGCCGCTCCGCGTATCCCATCGGCCAATCGCTGACGCGTTCGCGGACCACCGTTAAGCAAGACGTCACCTCTTACCGCCGCGCGGAAACCCCGGCCTTACAACCCGTATATCGTTTCCCCGCATCACCGGCGGTTACCATCTTCCCCAACGACTAGCCTTAATTGGCAATCGGCTAACGCCGTGTCCGACATAGTCGTTGGTCGCTCTACCCTGCTACCTGGTTCAAGGGGATTCGAACACCCCCGTCATCGGGTCAGCACATTTGGTGGTGCTCCACAGGCATCGCCTGGTCTCCCACTGTCCCTGTTGCACGACATCTGGTCTCCCGACCTAGAACAAGTCGGACTTGGATACAATAAGAAAAATTGGAAAAATTAACCGAATTATTTCGTTTACAAAAAAAAAAGAAAATAAGAAAAAGATTTTTTCTGAACAAGACGGAAGCACTATCTTGGTTGAGCTCGAACGTCGATTGACGGCAAGACAAGCTTTCCCAATACCATGGTACTTCCGCCGGGACCCAGCCGTCCCGTTACGCGATCACGGTCAATTCCTGGTTCAATACCTGGCAGCGCGCGAGTCCCGAGAAGTCGGTCTATTGATGAAACGGCTCGCGACCCTCGGTCGGGTGAAACCGGCGAATCGATCCGTAAAGTCTGCGAAAAGGCTACGTCCACCCTACACACTCAAATCATTGAGGAACGAAAAACTCAGCGAGAGGAAATAATCAGTGCACTCCAAGAGAGAATGGAGGAGATACTGAAAGAGCCACTTGGACAACTCGGCACATTGGCCAAGGATGTTCGTACCCTTCGAGGGGATGTTAATACGATACTCGAGGAGAAATCCGTTCGAGGACATTCAACTGATGCCGATAAGACACAGGAAATTATCGATAATGCAGTAACGGCTGATGCCGGAAAGGAGTCTTCCCGACGAACAACGTCGACGTCAGTAATCGTCATCGACGGTATTACATACACTGCAACTGGCAGTGGAAACGCATCACGCTCCAAGGCGGACCCTACAGTATCAGACTCTGACTCCCAAAGGAGGAACAAGAAGCCGAAAGCAAAAAATTTTCGTAAAAAGATTACCGGCAATCGAAAACGTCGAAATAATGACACCTCGTCAAGTGAAGACGAGTACAGCAAACAAGCACTCGATGTGGATACCACCGACACCGAGGATATTGCCGACGCGGTACCCTTCTTCGAGCGAGAGAAGGGGCCGAAGCATCCTGGACTGACCAGTTTCAAACCATCGAATAGTCTGTTCGACAGGCTAATGAACTACCGGTATTACCGTTTATTGAACACAAGAGATACCCGAGGATCGAAATCGACCGGGGATGTAAGGACCTTTTTGAAGAGACTGGAAGTGTCTCTCAAAGAGTACAAGTTTAACGCCAAGGATCCAATCCTTGTATTCGATTTCCTCACGAGATTTGTCGAAGAGTGTGACATACTCGGTATGTCCGAGGCTCAAGCGTACTTGTCCTTACCCAGTTTTTTAACCGGCACCGCTTCGCAGCAGTACCGTGCATCACGAAACGCCAGCGGATCTAGAGCTGGCGGCATTAATTCCTGGCCTGATACGGTCCAGTACATGCTAAGAACCTATGCCACCTCCTCGGCAATAAGGGATGCAATCTCGGATCTCAATTCGATCCGACAAGGGGTAAACGAGACTGAAACCGAGTTCAGTTCTCGGTTAAACACTGCAGCTTACAGGTGTGGTAACGTCTTCAATGACGGTGACAAGATGACACTGTACGTGGACGGATTGCTTCCGCAAATCCGTACAGTGGTGGCACGATACCGCGAGGATAAACCGCGTTCTTCCCTTACCTTCGAAAGTTTGGTTCAATACGCGCGCGATGAGGGAGAGGCATATCGCGCACGGACACCTAACGCAAACAGCGGATCAAGACCAGTCCTCAAGACTGTAAATCGAAACGGCCGTGCTGTCACGTTTAAGGAACCCTCTTCAAGCAGAGGAACAGTACTATACTCATCGGATGGTGAGGAACTGTATCACGTGGATGACAGTATAGCCACGGACCAATTACCGTCGACAGAGACGTCAGAAGACCAACTTCTCTACGTTAGAGAAGGCCGAAATACTTCTGGAAGGATGATCCGCCCGCCACGCGTACCATTCGCGGACAAGCATACCACCCGCACGCGAAGCGGGTGGGTAACGAATGAATCTACCGTGTGCTACACGTGTTATAAGCGGGGCGATCACATCGCCCCTTCTTGTACTGTGCGCATTGGGGAAGCTGCACAGGTTATCGAAAATTACAACTCCCTTTCAAGGGAGGAACGCGAACGAATTCCGAATATATCGTATAAGCGAGCGAAAGCCGTCATGGACGTTAACGATAGCGAGGAAAGAGCCCGCGGATCCCTCGATGATACGACGTCACGCGACGTCGGAAGAGATACGCCGAAAGGCGGAACCCCTATCACCACCACTCAGCCAAAAAACTGAGCGGGGGGTCTGACGCACTACCAGAGATAATTAAAAGACCCTTTATCCTTGGGAGAAAGTATACAGCGCCAGGCCCCCTTAGTGGTAATGAGAAAGACGACTCAGTCGGTTTAAAACAGTTTAACAACCGGTATTTGAGAGCTCTAAACCAGACCTGGTGGCGCCCGAAGCCATCAGTACAGTGCGAAGATACTCCGAAAAACGCGGAGGACGAGAAAGTTACGACCTGTACCTTGGGCTGCCTCAACGGTATCGGCACTTCACACCGCCCATGGCGTCCAGTAATACGGGAAAAATACCCGGATTCAATCTTCGTACTCGCAAGGAGGAATTACAAGGTCTTTGCTGACCTGTCCGACTCACCTCGACATCGCCGACGAGTTTTATCAATCCTCGACACCGGCGCTGGTTCGAGTTTTATCCGTCAAGATCAATTATCACCGACGGCTATACGTCGTATAGATACTTCGGCACCAAGCCCGAAGGTTCGTGACGCTAACTCACGACCGCTCGCAATCACCGGTCGGATAACACTTGCCGTCCATCTCGGGACGTGTAAAGAAAACGTGACATTTTTCGTCACGGAGAGACTAGCCGCTCCGATGATACTCGGCTGTGATTATGCAGACAAGCACATCGAGGCAATTAAACCGCGTAAACGCGTTGTGGAGATGGCAAACGGAGAACTAATCCCTATTATAAGGAAGCCATCTTCACGCTACTCCGCAGTAAACAGACTGCCGGAGGAAGAAAGATACGTCCCATTACCAGGACGGACATCGAGCAAAATTACGGTGGTTCAACCGGTCACGTTACAACCAGACACTCAGACCTGGGTATCTGTACAGTGTCAGAAAACCGGCCTCATCGTTATCGAACCGAATGAAAGACTGTACACCAACCACGTCTGCATTGCCATGAATGGCGTAGCTCGTGTCGAACCAACGGAAACATTCCGGATATTGATTGCAAACTTCGGCAAGAACCCTCGGGCTCTGATCGAAGGTCAAGTGGTGGGGCATGCCGAGCCTCACCCTACGTCAATGACGGAATCAAACTTCTCCCTAGCTGAGACTTTAGGGCTGATCGAAGAGCAAGACCCTAAGAAGGGGGAGGGGAGCGAGATTAACAGCGAAATAAATCTCGCTCTGACAGAAAAGCCGAGCAAAAGCTCGTATCGAAAACGACAGGTCAATACGAAAGACCTGGACACTATCAATCGTCATCTTAAAGACGATAAGGAACGCTCCATCGGGAAAGAAGATACTCCGACTACAGCGGATACTGTACAACTCGGAGTACCCGAGGAACATCACGAAAGTATACGCTCAATGCTACGAAAGCACGAGCGGATGTGGGACGGTCACCTCGGTGAAATCAATGTAACCGAACACCGGGTTGACTTACTGCCCGAAGCGAAGCCATTTAAATCGGCGCCGTATCGGGCAGGACCAAAAACACGCGAACTCATACAAGCGGAGGTTGAAAAACAGCTTGAAGCTGGCGTATGCGAACCAGCACAGAGCGAATGGGCAGCTCCTGTACTGTTTGCCCCCAAGAAAGACGGAAGACTCCGGTTCTGCGTCGATTACCGCAAGCTCAATACCGCTTCAGTGCGTGATTCATACCCACTCCCACGAATGGATGAGTGTATAGACTCTCTTGGTAATGCCAAGATATTTTCCACACTGGATGCTAACAGTGGTTATTGGCAAGTACCGATTCGAAAACAAGATCGGGATAAGACTGCCTTTACCTGCCATGCAGGGGTATTCAGATACAAACGGATGCCGTTTGGTTTAACTAACGCACCCGCTACTTTTCAGCGTGCATTGGACCTTATACTGAGTAAGTATAAGTGGAAGACCTGTCTCGTCTATTTGGACGATGTTATCATATACTCGAATACAATCGAGGATCATATTCGTCACATGGACGATATACTACAAGCCTTGGGAGACGCTGGAGTCACTCTCAAGTTGAAAAAGTGTACATTTTTTACAGACTCAGTCGAGTATCTGGGACACATTATCCGGCCTGGCCGTTTGGAAATAGACTCCACACACACAAGTGCATTGATGGAGGCAATCCCACCCAAGAACAAGAGTGAAATGCGCTCCTTCTTGGGGTTGTGTAACGTCTACAGACGGTTTGTGGAAAACTTCGCACACGTTGCAGCTCCGCTGAATTCATGTCTGACGAAGGACTCACCCGAGACATTCTCGTTGGACGAAGCACAAGTCACCTCCTTCCGGAGTTTAATAAGAACGATATGCAATCCTCCTATCCTGGCTTTACCAGTTAACGGGCTCCCATTTTCCGTGGATACGGACGCATCAAACTACCAAGTAGGCTGCGCTCTCTTCCAAACCCACGAGGATGGGGAAAGGAAACCAATTGGGTTCTTCAGCCGCTCGCTTAACAAAGCTGAGCGTAACTACAGTGCTCCGGAACGCGAATGCCTCGCGGTTGTGTGGGCATTACTAACCTTACGCCCGTACTTAATGTACGAGCGGTTTACAGTCTATTCCGACCAGCAGTCTCTGCATTGGTTGTTGACAATTACGGAACCATCCGGAAGATTAATGCGATGGAGACTCCGGCTTGCGGAGTTCGATTTCGAAGTCAAATACAAAACCGGCAAATCGAATGCCGTAGCCGATGCTCTTTCACGCTTGCGAACTAGCGGTGAGACTACCCGGGATGACTTGGATGAGATCCCGTCCTTCCTCATCGACGAAGTCGAGAAAAACGAACAACTCGAGTTCACCGATCTGGAGGAAGCGTATACAGACACTGTACTTTCAGTGGAAGCAAACCCGGACCCTTCAAGCCCGTCATTCGAACCGATTACTATCGAGGAAATCGTGGTCGAACAGTCCTCAGATGAGTTTTGTAATACAATCAAGAGACGCCTTAATGGCGGAGAAGATGTACTGTTCACCATCGATGACGAGGGGTTACTTGTTAGAACGGCAGAAGCCGGAATGCAAATCGTCGTCCCACACAGCTTGAAGAAGCGTGTGTTACACATCAGTCATTACTCCCGACTTTCCGCACACCCGGGAGGAAGAAGACTGTACTACTCCATTCGGAGGTATTTTTACTGGCCAGCATTAGCTGTTGATTGTTACGCTACAGTTCGAAGGTGTGCATTGTGTGCAAGAAACCGCATTAAGTTGCGTCGGCATGTCACGGAATTGAAATTGTTCCCGGCGAAAGCTCCGCTCGAAAGCGTTTCAATCGATGTACTCGGGGAGCTAATCCGAACTCCTCGAGGTAACAGATACCTACTCGTCATTACTGACCGCTTTACGAAGCTGGTCAAGACGATCCCGATGAGGACTGACTCCGCGATGGAGGTTGCGAAACACTTCGTTCATGAGTGGGTATTCAATTACGGACCACCGGTTGAACTCCTATCCGATAACGGAGGCTGTTTTGTATCCAGACTGTTTCAAGAAGTCTGTAATTTACTTTCCGTTCATAACGTATTTACCACAACGTACCACCCCCAAACGAATGGACAAGTGGAACGGTACAACCGCACAATCGTCAGTGCGTTAAGGTGTTTCCTGGCCGATCACCCTCGTGACTGGGACTTGTATACCCGTTCATTAACGTATGCATACAATTGCCAACCTCACACCTCGACTGCAATCGCGCCATTCGAGTTGGTACTGTCTAAACCGCCAGGACCATTGGCGTTACGAAAAGAACCTTCCATTGGGAAGTCGCCATCTAACTTCAAAGCCGACTGGAAGTCGTGGCTCAAACGGTCTCTCAACGAAGCCGGAAAGAAACTTGAAGACGCTCAACAGCGGTATAAACGAAACTTCGACGCTCGACTCCGTCGTCAGAAGGAAATCATCTCAAAAGGAGATCACGTCTTCCTCCGTGTCGATCAAAAGACGGAGAAAGACGGACGGCATAAATTAGCGCCGACAACTACGGGACCATTCCCGGTTATCGAAAGCCAACTTCGAACAGTTGTGATTGAGCGAGAAGATAAGACGCATGAGCGGATTTCCCGCGATCGCGTCGCGTTATCTCCAAAACCACTCGACTCCGAGGATATAGAACGTACACTCCAACCATTGTCTCAACAAAGGTTGGTACGGAACGAATTCCCTGCTCCGGAAGAGACTGGGTTGCAAAACATACCGGACAAGACAGTCCGTTCAAAGAAACAAAACACGGGAATCGTAACCCGGCAAGAAACGCATCGGCTCGCAACTCGATTTAATAATCCAGCCGATGCGGACGACATCGCACACGAAGCAACTACTTCGGAACTCGACCCACCGGACTTTTCCGTTATATCGAATAAGAAGGAATCAATGGATTCAGAACCTCAACAGAGGGAAGAACAACAGTACGTGATCGATCGAGTGATCGATCACGGTAAATGTGACAATAGTCACCCGACTGCGAAAGCAGGAGAAGTACTGTACCGCGTACGTTGGTACGGGTTCGGACCCGACGACGATACGTGGGAACCAATCACCCACCTCCCGAGACAGAAGGTGTTAAGCTATTACCGTCGTCGACGTCTTGTTTTACCGAACGATATCGATCAGGCAAAAACCGGTTAAACCGTTCTACAGTACCGGTTGATCAACCGTTTCAATGGAATATAGACTCACAAGGTCCCTCCGCACTGCGTCTCAATGCGTATCATAAGCACGGATAACCGGAACAATCGACACCCGTCCAATCATACGGGGAAAAACGAGCTGAACTTCGAGGAATTTCGAAGGATGACTCACCGTTCTATTTTTGGAACGTAATTTACTACGCACCGTTTGCGGAAAATACTGTACGAAGGAGCCCCCTTCGGAGATGTGAGACATACAAACGAAATAACGGGCCAAGCCCGGAAAATAGCGAAAAATAAGCTGTACGCGAAGTGCACTCGTTCATGGCACTTCGCGGATAAAATAAGACCGGCTTTATTTATGCCGTAAGCGACTACTTGACTAACAAGAATCACTGATACAGTGAGATAAGGTCGATGAACAATCGATTCAGACGTCAATGACGGACTACCAAAACCGATTCCTTCGCTTCCGAATCGTTTCAACTTACTTCCGGCTAAGCCGAAGAAGACAAGACGGGATAACCCCGGAAAAATCCAATACGCAAAACATCCAAATTGCGGCATTGAACAAAGGCAGGACCGATTCAATACGAATCGTAAAAAGAAGAGGAGATATGTACAGTCCCGACTAAACCGGGACCGCAGTCTCTATTCCTATGCCGGACAAGGCTCCATGTAACAAACCGTTCAAAACGGGATAACCATTTATTTTAACGAGACGTCCAAGCTACGACGCT
>JAUBNZ010001669.1:0-10760 GCA_032355485.1 Bonnemaisonia californica | reverse complement strand
GAGGGGTGGGTTCTTACAGTTATAGTATCCCTTCGGTTACCAACCGATTCAACCCCTTCTCATACCTTTTCCAAAAACTAATGTTTTTTAGCACCGCCATCCATCCTATCTCCCCCTTTTTGGGGGGTGATTACAAGGCCACATCTCCAACAAAAAGCTCTCTGATTCTCTCCCCTGAAAGGGCGAGAGATGTAATACGGCCAAATCATTTTGATCCCGTCCATTCGCCTTAATTCATTCAAATTTGGCGGGTGGACGGGTGTTGACGACCCTTCCCTGTGAAGGGTCGTCACAAAAAACGTAGTATCCCCCATCCGGGTTAGTACAGTGGACACTAAGAACCGGAAAATCAAGAATTCATGTCGCAATAAACCTGGTTCGTTTCCCGAGTTATAAAAAAGTCATTGGCTCGATACATGAGAGAGAGAATTCGGTAAATTCAGTCAAAATCTATGTTCCGTGAGGATACCATACAAGCTGGAGCACTGGACATTAGAGCCCAGATGATCACAAAGATGACAGACATTTTTAACTGTGCAGACACTACGTACAGAACCTCGAAAAACGGAACGACAAGTCAAGATCGCAGCATTGAACTCCTTTAAGGCCAGCTCCCATTTGTGCACTAACTTTATGAAACGGAACGGCTTGAGTATTAAAAAGGGGCTGGTCAAAATAGACATTTCTCGAGTGCTCCCATAGAAGAGTCGCGGGTGGCGCTCCCCAAAACTCTGGCTATCTGCAGTGTATCAAACATCAGTGATACTGAAGAAGTCGCGGTTCTATATAGATTATTTCCTAGCAAGGGGGGTCCGTTTCCCTAACATGCCTGCCTCTTACACTAGAATGAAGGACCGTCTGACAGCAGGGTCTACAGTTTTTGCGGACGGGTCTAAAGCGCTACTTACAATAATCGGACACGCACAAAGGCCTCCCAGCTTTCCAAGGAATTCTGATGCGGCAAGGGACCTAGGATTGTTCTATTACGGCCATTTGAATGCCTGGAATACACAGTATCTATGTAGCAGCATTTTGCAAGGGATTGACAAAGCGGTGTCTCTTCAAGCCCGAAACATAATTGGCGTACTTGACAACTGCTATGCACATTCCATTGATTACAATTCCTTTTTCTAAATATACAGACTTATTCTTACCTCCTAACATTACTCCGTGTTTGCAGTCTGTAGATGCGTCAATCGGAGGATCCTTCAAATAACAGGAAGACTATTGGTTCGAAACATTCTCCAGCACGTTGACAGGGAAACGGAAAAACCTGTTTCTGAAAGTCAACGTTTTAAAATTAACGAGGTGGTAACTACATACGATGCTGTTCGTATGATGGCGCGCGCTTGGAATATGGCACCCACGACTGTGGTGGTGAATGGTTGCATAAGCACATCAATACTGCCATTACATCAACTAGAAGAAGTCAATCGTATTAGGAGTACCATATCAAAAATTGTTGTTCCCTCGCTTTGTCTCCCCCGTGGAAGCGCAACGAGCACCGAAAAAGCTATTCAGAATCAAAAGGCGGTGCTCGCAAGACAGGAGGGAGAGTCGTAGCTTCAGATCAGTGATGTAGACGCTGTCAGCTCATCTTGCGTGGGCAGCAATGAGGTTACAAGTGGTTGGGATGTTGAGTGTTTAAGGGATGAGCTACAGAAACTGGCTGATTTGGACATTATTGGATCCTTTACAGATGGGGACTTGGCTTGTTTCACTGATATGGAGGAAAGCCTGGACACTTTTATTCCAGTGTCTGAGGGAAACGCGGTCGCTGTGGCGGTGGAAGAGGCACTGGGGGTTGGAGAAAACGCGAAGGGTGCAGTCGGAGACGAATATGTTGACAGCGAACCAGAAGGGGAAGAGATACTACCAAAGGCCTCTATGGGAAGGTATCAGAAGGCTGTCGAGGATATAGGGAGGGAGTTGGGCTTGTTGGTGGCGAATGAACACTTGCTCATGGCAAATGTTGAAATGGGAAGAATTCAGTCCTTCCTTGACTATTCATCAAGGAAGGACTGAATTCTTCATCAATGATGAAGAACTAGATAGGATCGCTGAGCTTCGAAGGACCTGCAGAAGTTAGGGGAGAATTGATGATTTTTTCAATAAAACGTAAGCAATACTGGTTGTGATCTGGAGTATGAGAAGGGCAACCTTCAAAATATATGTGCAAAGTAGCATTTTGCGTAGTGAAGTGGGCTATTTTTGACTTCACTATACCAGAATCTTCACTGTAGCGGGGCACTTCACTATACATGAAAACCGCCAATAGGGCCTAAAAATGCGTATGTGGCGCAGCCAAAGGCTGGCGCACTTACTACAACGGACTTACTACAAGGGGTGAACTCACTATATGTGGGGTTCACTATATCGGGAAAGAATTCTGTACATATAGGGATGATCTGGCGTTTGAACCCCCGAGGGGTATGCACCAAGTAGGAATCCGGATTACGTTTTTTCCGATCGCCTCTTTGCGCGAGGCGGGGATGGGTCTGTCCCGTGATGTGCTGTTGTATCTCTCTACAATATTTTGCTTTGCGTGACAAAATCGCAGGGATTCACCAGTTCAAATTAAGAGCATCCGTGTGGCAGAAAACTTTACCTCTCCTCGAAAGGAGAAAGTGTGCATAGTGAAAGGGAATTCTGTTGTTGGATCAACGGCCTGTTCCGAAAAGAACAAAAAAGAAGGGGCCGCTGGGAGAATCGAACTCCCGACCTCATCCACCCTAAGGATGAATCATACCACTAGACCAAGCGGCCGCACAAACCATGGCTGTTATCCAGAGAACCAACAATTGCCGATTTGAAATAATCGAGCACAGCCATCACGACATATCAGAACATAAGGACCATATGAAGCGGGTAGATCTTCGAGGCACACGACCACGGCATCCAGCTACGGCGCGAAATCTCCACCCTAGTCGCTCTCTATGTTCCCCTAACAACCCTCTCCCTGGAAAAAAACGGACCTCCTTTTCCGAAAAGAAACACACCTAACACCCTCACACAACCCACCTAAGGACTTACCCATCATCGATGTCGGCCGCTCGTCCACGAACGATCAAACCCCCACCTCTTTTTTCCGAACCTCAGTGAATTAAAACCAACACAGCAGAACTTGTCCTACCCTTGCCAACTTCTCTTCTAGCACCACAGACCTGAAACTATACACCACATTCACCATTCACACCGGGAACAAGCATTTTTTACCTATCAATAAGCGTGGATTGAATAGCAACAGAACAATGGCTAATACCAGTGACATCTAGCCCAGCAAGTTTGCAGCCCCACTTCTCCAAAATGATCCTGAAGCATGCCTCAACCTGCAGTCTCCGTGCAACGTTAATGAAAGCAAACCAAATATTTCCGAACTCCAGCGCCGTTGGGTCCCCAACCCTCGCTATCCCCGCCTCCGCAAAGTCCTCAGGCCCCGTGGTGGCAATGGCAGTCAAAGCAGCCTCCTGCAGATCCTTCGCAAAGTTCAAATTCGTCCGAACGGATGCGCGGTTCCCCACGAGCCCATGCCCGCCTACGAAGATGTCGAAGTCCATCATGAGCAACTTTCGGTGCGACTCCACATACCTGCCAAAGTCCTCCGTGACTGCAAGACCCGAGAACGGCGACCATCCCGGGAAAACAACGTCGACGTACAGGAGTAGCGAGGGCGCACCATCCCGCCGGGGCACGAATGCAGCAACGTCATTGCTCGTATGGCCGTCGATCATGCTTAGCTCGATGGACACATTGTTCCTCAGCATCACCTTACGACCCTCCGGCCCGATGATCTGCATTGGTTCCGGTGCGCGTTTGGTGACCGAGCGACGGATCATGAGACGAGTGGCGTCTGTGCCCCAGATGCGGAAGGCCGCGCCCGGGTACGTACGCTTCATGAAGTCGTAGAAGCGCGTGGCGCCGCCGATGTGGTCATAGTGGCTATGCGTGTACAGCATGTCGATACGGACTGGGTCGACGGTGCCGATGATGCGCTGGGCGGCGTCCGTGAGACGCGTCATGGAGCCATCGGGCTTGTTGGAGCCTGCAGTATCTGGAAAGTCGATAAAGGCGAAACGAGGGCCTGATGCTAGCATTACGGCGTAATGCGAGCCGTCATAGTAGGTGTAGATGCCTGGTCGCTGCTCGACTAAGTTGAAGCCATCAGGGGACACAGGTGGGATTAGGGAGGCCGGCGGGATCGGCAGGATATCGCAGGGCTTATTTTCATCCAGGTTGCGTAGGCATGTGCGTAGGGCGTCGGGACAGGTTGGCAGGGACTGGCGAGTAGATTTCGGGAGATGGGTAGCGGCGCTCAGGGACAGGAGGGCCAGGAAGGCCAGGGGAGTCAGGGGCGACATGATGGATGCTTTTCTGGAATGCGTACAGGAATGTTGAGAGGATTTCTGTGAGGGGAGTCTCGGCTTTTCTTATATGCGGGATCTGTGGGATGTGAAAGGTATGCAATGTTTGGGAGTACACCAGCTTGGGGATGATTGGGCGGAGATTTCTCCTGTAACTTATCAATGGTACATAACGTTCGGGTGAAAGGAAGAAAGATGACCGTTTGGGGCCGTACATGTACAGAACATATCACATATAAGTTGGCCGATCAATCAGCGGCACGAGAACGGCAGTGGATCAATGGTCATATACCGTATCTACAATAGATTTCCTGTTACGTTCACATGCCATGAGAAACGTCCAGAAATGATGGTACCCACATAATAACATGTTATGTTTCGTAGAGTCCATTTCCGAAGGGGCACGACCGCGTTTCCTATTGGTGACTTGCAAATCCTCTAACAAAAATAGGTACCATTACATACATCAAAGTTTTGATGCAACATGTACTTTTTTCTGATTCAAAAACCAAATATACCAACTTGTTACATACTGCATCATACCCAAATATGCTGACGGGAATATACAAAATTTGCAGCGTTTACTGTAAACTTTACGCCAATAGGAAACTCGCTTCCTTTTGGCGATCGCTGGCGGGGCCACTCGCTCATGTCCCATTCATCAAGTCTATTTGCATGATCCCGGGAATATACCCACGGCTTAGGTTATGATAGGGGTTCTGATGACGCTAATAGAATTCGACAATCGGGGGTAGCGTGATGAGGGGATCGAGGAATTCGGGGATTGGGAATCCCACTGCAGCTCTCAGTGTGAAGCTCGTACTGTATTCGTCACGGTGTGACAGGCGCTACGTGTGAAAGTGTACACGTATGACACGTTGCCCTACAAGTGCTGGCTAAGCCAAGGTGCACCTCGCAGGTTACTTGGCGCTGGGACAAAGCTCAATGAGCGTGTTAAGTAGGACGCGCCGCAGTTCAGCGGGCGGAGTGATGAAGGAGAACGACAGCAATGAAAACAGACAGCCTTTCTTCCTTCACTCAGCGCTTCTGGTCCCAATTTCGGATCAGAAGCTAGAGCTGTGGTACAACGAATGCGACTTTCAGTGATGCTCCCTGAAGTTTACTGTATTCACACCTCTTGTGACTCCTTTTGCTCCTGAGTCATGGATGGGGGGCACAGATCGCCTATACAATCAGAAATCACGCCACTTCCAAGAATTACAATACGTGCAACCAAGGGTTCGTAGTTGCGTGGAAAGGGGGCACTGCCTTCTGGCAGTACATTTGGCATATTACTGCTGAACTGATCTATTGTTAAATTAACTCATCTACTTCCATGCTCGTGCCCGTTCCCTTCGAAATTCGACTGTCAGGGCCGGTACTATCGTGCAACAAATTCTTGCAGCATGGAGCACGTAGTAGATTTTCGCAATGTTAATATTAAGTCGCTACATGGGCAGTCTTATCAGAGTGAGTTATGGAGTGACTTGTGCACGGCTGCAGTGAGTGTCATACCGTACAGTACCGTGACCTGCCCGGCGGTCCATGGCCACGCTGTGGCGGACCACGGGGGTTTTGTGGCGGACCGGACACCTGTCCGCGGAAGGGCATGTGTGATACGGTGGGGAGGGAGTCGGGCTGCTGAAGCGTTGGGACCGTGCTAGTTCGAGGCTGATGCCATCGTTGATCGCAGTGTGGTTGGCTGGCTGGCGGGAACCGCAGTATCGACAGCCATCAAGTCGGGCCCATGTGTAAAGGATGGTGACGGCGTTCGTGTCGGGGACGGGAGGTACGAGGCCGCGCAACAGGGGCGATGGTGGTCGGAGTGAACCTTCACGGGCTGATAATCATCTCCATTCTGCAGTCGGTCTTGCCGAGTGGCAGCTGCTTCTGTCGCTCCTATAATTTCGGGCCTCTTTCTGTAAAGACAGCGGCAGGCGCAAGGCGGTGCAGACTTTGTTGATGAAATTGTGCGTTGGGCGCGTTTGGTATACTGGGGACGCTGGGATGGATGCTGATGGTGGCGCGGCCATGTGAGAAACTCGGGCCGGCCAGGTAGTTCAACAGCCTTCTGCTCATCCAGCTTGAGCAAAAAAATATTGTAAACAATGTCATGTGGTGAAATAATGCTGGAGACTGAAAGACCCCGCCAGGGATGACATGAACTCGGCAACATAGAACATCTCAGCACCAGCCACCAGCTCAACGATTTGATGTCGACCAATCTTACCCCTCTCTCTTTACCCGTACAGCATTTGTTGTGCAGCCGACGGGGTACAGTCGTCGTTGCACAAGTTGGTAAGAAGAAGTTCTTGATCCTCCGTACCGTTTATATGTAGAGTGCCCAAAATATATAGAATATTGATAACCGGCAGAATACTGCGACGATCTATACTTCCGATAGCGACTACATCTCCTCCCAACTCCTCCCGTAGAACGTATTTCCAACGGCCGATTCAAGACTTCTCCCATTACAATCACTCCTGACAAGGCTTTTCCCATTACTCACGGACACGTGTGAACGCGCCAAAGGACAAGGGCTCCAATTCTCCGACCACAGTCCTGGGTAGTTGCCTTTATCCGCCTCTACCGGAGTATCACCTCCCCAATATACCTGGAAACATAATACTACAACGCAGATTGGATTGATAGTTTCCTTCGTAAGTAGTCTCCATCTGTGGCCGGAAAACGCCCGTACGTGCATAAACATAACAACCTCTGCCCGCTCGACAATCTGCACATCTCCGTGTTCCCCCACCACCCCATCCCCTCCCGCCCGACGCCGCTTCAAATTCTTAACTAACACCAAGAGGTCATTGTCCATTCTAACAATGCGCGCTCCAGGACAGGCGACACAATGGCTCAGATCGACTTTACTTTCACCTTCTGTTTTCCCAGCCTAAATCCTGGGCTCGCCCTCCTCCATATCCAGTCCAAAAAGGTCTCTCAGTAGCAACAGCAAGTTGACCCAGCACAATCCCGATAGGTACCCTGAACGGCCCACATCTCGAATCCCACACCCCAATCCTGATTACTGCGCCAGAGAAACGGTCCAAACCAAACCTTGTCAGGCCACCAAGGGTCGATAGACAGGTGTCCTCTGCGACCAATCGCGTACCACTTCGTAATTTGACTGCGTCAACAATCTACTACACGAACAGACAACACTTCACTCCACACCACGCCCTTCGAGAAGCACTCTTTTGAAGTTCGCCATGCCCTTGCAGCACGGCGCTTCATGTAGTGGAATACTATACACAAGTTTATAGTATTCGAAAACCAACCGGCCTATCAGAGCACTGTATTTCATTAAGCCGCGCCGTGCTTCAAAATTTTACTACTGTACACGATAATACCGGCCGTCATACGTGGTATACCCTTCGAACTTTGAAGGAGAAACACGTATGACTGATGACGTGCGATTGTCAAACGTGTTTTCCCTTCGAACTAGGAGTAAACACTGTGAACGGCTCATATCTGTCCACCCGTGGAACGGTGGCGGACTGCCACCCGTTCCACGGGTACAGTACACGTCTAATAAATAGACCGGACGACGGCGCACCTCGCCGCCGGCCGGGCAGTTACGATGCTCACAAACACACATGCCTGTATTGGGGCGTGGAACTACCTGACCGACGACCCCTGAGACAACACATGTCGAAATCGAAATACCAGGGCTAACGCCGGATGAGAAGGACAGCGAACAAGACAATGAATCAGACTCAGCCACAGCCCCCTCTAACTAAGTTTAGGAGGCCGAATGCCCATTGGGCATTCGGCCTCCTAAGCCTACCCAATGGGCATGCGGCCTCCTAAACTTCGTTAGAGGGGGCTGTGGCTGAGTCTGATTCGGCAAAATGAACGACCTTGATAGGTAATGTTCACTGTATGATACGATCCCATTTTGTCAAATAAAGCCTGCAAATAAAGCAAAAAAATTGTATGAAAGGCAGAGGTTTCTTCCAGAAATTGAAGCCTTGTCGAAACTTTCTGAAGCCTGCTATATTTCTTTACACCGTAACGTTTACGGCACATTCGACCATGGACATCCATACATGTTGATACTTTTTCTTCTTTCATGGTAAGTTTACTTTTCCCTTTTGAGAAAAAAAGGAGGACTGCAGAGGAAGCTCTGCCGCACTAGTTGCGGGTTGCAGCAAGCAGGTAGCTTGTGTCGGCTGCCCTTATCGTTAAACTATACACAAAAGGATATTGTCTTTCCGCTGTGCTCTCTAAAACTTCGTTGCGGCATTCTCTTCTTCCGTCCCGGGTCCGTCTGGTACGGTCAGTCTCGATATTTCTATCATCATTGCCGCTAGCGAGGGTATCCCGTCTCCTCTACTGTAGAACTCCCCTATCTTGTCTATGGCCTTGAAAACTTGTCGCAGTTGCTCTTCGGAGGCTTCGTCATTCTTGAGATGCTCCAAGTTCTTTGCCTCCCTCTTGGTTCTTGCACGTTTCTGTGGATCGTTACCTGGGATCGGGAAGGTACCAAGATGGTACCTCACTGCCATTGCTCTGTGTCAGGGGTCGTCGGAAGGCAGACGCAGAGCTGGTGGTGCCCTCTTTACCGCTTGTGGCTGGTGGCGCTTGTCGGCTAGATAAGGTTGTGGGTCTCCATACATGTTTTCCTCCCTCTCCTTCAACTGCACCGCCGTGTATGGTGCTCTTAGTGAATCCTGAACGGTACTGTCTTGTCTCGTTTCGAGGGCTTCCAGTGTGCGCCTGGCTTGCTCGCTTGCCGTTTTCTGGGACCAGGGTGAATCTTCATTGATCTGCTGGGTCTCCATCTCCTTGAGCTTGCTGATAAGTCTGTGAAGGAGAGCATATTGTCGGGTTCCCGGCGGTTTCAGGCGGAATAGTGCTCGCAGTTTTCTGAGATGTTGTTGTGGCAGACTACCTCGCTTCATGATGAGGGTGCAGAAGAAGCGACTGTCTACTCTATCTACAAGATCCTTAACTACTTCCGTTAAGGGTGCTACCGCCCAGCCATAATCATAGATGGGACGTAGAAACGTGTTGTATAGTAGCCTTGTTGCTCGTTCTGAATACCATTGGGTAAGGTCCTTTGCTTTGATAAGGGCCAACAAGCACTTGTTAGCTGTACGTGCACGTTCCTCCATGTTTCTTGTTTAAGCTGCTGTGATGGTCATCCCCAAGTAATTAGTGCTCTCTGCTGAGCACAGTGGCGTTCCACCAAGTGTGTATTGTCGTTGTCGTGTCGAAGACGACTTCGGAGTAATGATGATACACTTAGCCGGTGACCACGTCTTGTCGTATTCCCGGGACCAGGCATCGCAGATGTCAAGGCCTCTTTGGAGCTCCGCGGGTGATTCGAGGTGGAGGAGCGCATCGTCTGCGAATAGCTTCCCCGCCTGGCGGAGGCTGGGTATTCGCAGGAGCATCGTTAGCTGGTTAGCGCACGTGCCAATATATATTGAACAAGATGGGGCTGATAGGGTCGCCCTGCGGCAACCCCTCATACACTGTGGCTGTCAGCTTCGTCGGATCGCCTACTGTTGCGATCATGGTTGGTTCCAACACCAGTCGTATCGTAGCCGCTGTATCACTTGGAAGTAATTCTTGGCACTGTTGTAGAAGTTTCCATCTGGGAACGGAGTCTTACGCACTCTTGAGATCCAAGACGGCGAGATGATTGTCCCCTTTCGTATTGCGCCTTCACCCTGGACCATTGTCATTTTGGCGCTCAAGGAAGGTTGGAAGCCCATTTCCAGGGAGTTCGGACTGAAGTCTTCTCTTATTCGCATCTCCACTGCTCTATGGAGCACTTTTCTGACATGTGAGAGGAGTCCAATCGGTCGGTGATTAGCGGGATCAGCGTGCTTGGCCTTCTTGTGGATGGGGATGAGGGTTGCCCATGCCCATTGCTTCGGAGAGATAGCAAACCTACCACACGTCTGATACAGTGTCTTCAAACTTCCGTCCACAGTTCTTCATCATTTTGCAGCATCTCCGTGTGGAACCCATCCTGTCCTGGAGTCTTACCGCGCGGTGCTGTACGAATCGCCTTACTTACAAGGTCTCGGAAGTAGGGAGGCATGTTGAAAGTGCACGGCAGATCCCTCAAAGTTGGTTTGTCCTTGTTAGCCATGTGCCTAGTGAAATCAGATGGTTGGAGTCGCTCGCCCCGCGTTCTCATGTCTGCTTCTCTTTTTTTCGTCCTTCTGTGTTGTTTTTTGATCTCTTGTGCCATCAAGGACAAAGGCCGCTGCCCTAACTCCTCTTCTCTCTCTGTAATTCGTCCCTTCTTTAGTGCACGCACAAAAGAGGTTATTGTAGTATGTACAGAAAGCGCCTGAGTACCCTCCGGATACTGTGTCCCTAGTATCCGGTAGCGGTGTGGCGGGAGAGCAAGTATTTCCTGTCGCCTCCGGGCTG
>JAUBNZ010001668.1:0-10761 GCA_032355485.1 Bonnemaisonia californica | reverse complement strand
CGCGCAGATGGTAGTTTGAGACGGTCGTAGAGCAGTGAGGGCAATGTCGCACAACGCTAGTGCTAACCGAACCGGCGCCTTCCTACTAGAGGAAGGTAATCGAGATCGGCGCTGAGCGCGCTGTCCCAAATTGAGTTGTAAGGTCAAAGGGGAGGTCTTCGCTGACTCTTTAGTTATAGGATAGCCATTAGCTAATCCCTTAAATAGTAGTATATATCCCTTCGCTTACACTACTAAATAAATACATAAATTAGGCCAATAGTACCGCCTTGGGTGGTGTGGCTACGCAATCTGTATACGTGGCTTACAGATAGCTGCACGCACCACCCTCCAACGCCTCCCTGTAAGAGGTGGCAGGTGGTTGGCTATGCGGGCCGCCCCGCGAGGGGTCGACCGGCGGTACTGTAATGGGCGCCACCGACGATGGTTGTCGCTCATTGGCAGTTGTGGCAGATTCCGTTATGGGAGCTCAGGTCCGGGAGCACTGGCCCCTGGGGCACTAATGTGCCCCTCTGGGCTCAGCACTGTAGGCCGTCCTGGCCCCACACGCACAGGTGTACCCAACGGGGTGCACGTGGGCGCGGGGGATTCTAGATTCCGGCAGTCCGTACCGATCTGGCCGGTAAGTCCCCGTTCCGGGCACGCGTGCACTGTAAGGTGCACGTGTGTCCGCGGAAAAAAATAAACAATATAGCGCCCGTTCCGAAACGTCCTGCACGGAGCAGGCACGTAACCGTCGGGTCGTACCCTGCGCCGTGCGCCTCTGGGGTTACCACGGTGCCGGGCCCAGTAGCGCCAGCCACATATGGCTTGGTACTACAGCGGCGAGACTGTGTTTCGATCCCAAGAAACTGGACCGAGCAACCCGACGTCAAAAATAGTGTACGCCCATGGCCACCATCTGCGAATAAGACGGGCATTAAAGTAACACAATGGACGCTTCTTAACTGCGCTCAGCGCACTTGTCGCAGCCTTGCAGAGGAACGGACAAACTGCTTACTGCGCATCCTTCCACTCGCTTCACGATTGAGGGTGCAACCGGTCTCGTCTAGATTCGCGATTCGGGAAGGGTCTATACGATTATCTTCTATAATGTTATCGCGTTCAGCCAGATGCGTTTTCAGGATAGAAGAGTTCGTTGCGGTCCACCGCTGCTCCTCCTGAGGATTGGGGCGGCCCAAGCGAATTATATTATTACGCAACTTTCGGAGAACTGAGGTTGGGGCTATAGGGTCCTAGTTAACTCTCGGTAGCAGCCGTAGGAGAGGGTGGTAGAGCGACTCCTCCGTGGAGTTTAGGATGAGAGTCGCCTAAGGGGGTTTTCGGGAGACCAGAGTATCCTTATCATATGCTTTAAAGATACTTGTAACTGGGCTGTTGAAGGGGTCACGCCAGAGAATGGTATCTCCACCTGGTGGCCGCACAGGTGGAGGGTTGATGGAGAAGAGGTTCCGCACCCTTCCAGAACTGGGGAGGGGTTACCGGGGAGATGACAGTTGTCCCAAAAAAGAGGGACGTCCAAGAGATGGGTCTGAAGGGAAGCAAGGGGTCAACCACCTGGACTGTCGAGCTGGTTCTGGATAACCGAGATTGTTTCTACCCCTGATAGGGGTAGAGCGCCAGTAGATGGGCAGCCAATGTTCCTCAGCGGTTCGTACACCGTGGAAAAGCAGACAAGATGAAGCACTCTTGAACACACTTTCACGGCAACGGGACGGTTAAGGCCGAAATGGGAGAAAGGGAATTCCGTGGTAGAACTGACGTAGCTAACTTAGCTTGTTCGTACCCTTAGGGGAAGACGAACTTCTTGAGGCGCGGAAAATCTTCCCTCCCGTTTCGCAAGTGTAGTACGAATGCTAACTGCCAACCACGGATGGAAAAGCCTCATTGACTGCGCGCTCAAAATTAACGTTAATTAAATTCGAAAACTTATTGGTGTGGGACCAGAAAAGTCGGAAGACTGTGGCGGTCCGGAAATGGTTCGTAGCTGGGAAAAAGGGAGGAAACGGTCCGGGAGAGATCCCTTGTAAAACGGTAGCGGTGGTAGAGGTAGGGAAAGAGGGATCTGGGGAGCGGACCAGGAGGAAGTGGGAATGAGGCCAGTACTCCCGTAGCTCACAAGCTTGAATGCACAGAAGGGCCCTGATCCAGATGGCAGGAGTTCTGCGTAGAGACACCGTGTAATTGCAAAAATCCTAGAAGCCGTTAGGATCACAAACGCACACGTCTGCTAGCAAGCGGTATTGGTAACGAACACGCGTGCGCAAGTTGGGCGCGGAGCACAATAATAGTCGTCAGACTTTAGGTCTCTGGTTTACCTCCAAGGTCGCTTGCCTCTTTACTGATCGTCGGTCGGGTTTCCCCGACTGTACTTAAGGGTGTGCCAGGCACTTACTGTAATGCTGCCTAATGCATGCCATTACTGTAAGTTTCTAGCTACAGTATAAGTAAAGCTTAAGGTATCTACATCTATCGTCAAGTATACCAAACATACAGTACGGATGTACTTTGTCAAAGGGGTGCCACGTGTGAGGACGACTACCCCGGAAGGTTCCCCATGTTCGTCCGGGACTTCCGGGCTTGGACCAGACTCAAAACTTCCTACGTACTCCCCCAACTAAGGTCGAAGCTCCAGCAAAAATGTCAACCACAGACAACACATGATGTCCAACAACAGCGAAAACGCTCCTTCAACAACCAACCCTCCGGGGCACAATTTGGCGGGAGCCTGGGGCACGGCGCACCCCTAAGGTACCCATTCAGGGAGGCGGCGGAGAAGTTTGCGGCTTTTCAAATCACAACTGTCTAGTTAGACGCTGCCAAACTTTCAGCAATCAGAAGGTTAAGACGGGTTTTGGGCCGTAGTTCCGACCTTCTTGCTGCGGAGGCCGGAGTTCTCTTCGGCGTAAGCCGTCTCAGGCCGAGCTCGTCGAAGATGGGTCGTTTTTGTTCTTGTGAGTGGCGGTTGTGCAGCCGGGGGAGATCTACCGGACAACCCCTCAGATTGCTGGGTGATTTTACAGGCCGTTTCCAAAAGAAGTGGGAAACGCCCGTGGCAGTGAGTGGGCCACGTTGCGTAAAGATAGGGGGGTGTTTCCGCCACGGTGCTTTGGCGGCATGTGCACACGGCGTACGACCACACTAAAACAAGTTCGGGGGAGTTTTGGCGTTTGTCTTTTTCTGTCCCGGACGGCGTGACTGAGAATATGGGGGAGACGGACGTCCCGCGAGGCAGCCCGCCACCGAGGTCCTCCGTTCTTGGAAAAAGGGGCATTCTTGGCTTTGGGCACTCTTAAAGTACCCATTCGGGGAGTCGGTGGGGACGTTTTGTGACCTTTATAATCACAACTGTCTAGTTAGGCGCTGCCAAAATTTCCGGAACCAGACGGTTAAGGTGGGAGTCTGGGGAGCGGTACTGACCGTCTCGCTGTGGAATCAGGGGCTGCAGCGTGGAGGGGTGGAACGTCCTCGTTAACCGTCCACGTCAGCCACCAACCGCGGGCGGTTGATGACTCATTGATGCGTGGCGCGGCGGCCGATCTACGACGGCGGGATGATGGTGAAAGGATGCGGATGCCTTGAGGGGAGCCTTGGTGGCGAAGGTCCTCCGGCGGGCTTGACACTGACCGTCGTTCGCTTACATCCGTCTAGGACGTCTGGTTGGAACTTGGCCGATTGAGCGGTAAGATGCTGCGCCAGTGCGACGACGTGCCATCGCACCAAGTTGGCGAAAGAGACTGACCTCTGCGTTGTCGTCTGTTGGCGGTTTTTCGGAAAAGAGCCACAAGAAGGCCAGGGAGGTTGGTTTGCGGTTCCCAGGAGTCCTCCTCCGGGGGATAGCCGTACCAGCCTACCCTGAAGATCGGGCGCCCACCGTCATCTCGCGCTTCGGCGAAAATTTTGTTGATAACGAACTCCCCCGATGGGAGTTGTGTCGCTTGCCGTTCGACGGCCACGGGGGCGGGTTCCGCAAGAGTGGGCGTGAGGTCAGGGAGGGGCGTGTGGTCGGGGACTTCCACTTATGCGGGTGACGTTGAAATATGCCGCAGGGCCGGAGCCCCTGGTTCGTCCATGTTGGGCAGGGCCGGAGCTCCTGGTTCTTCAGTGGTAGGCAGGGCCGGAGCTCCTTGTTCTTCAATTCGTTGAGGCGACAGCCTGATCCCATCGGAGCTTACCCTTTCGGGCACGTCGTTGATGGCGATGTAAAACGTGTGGCCCTGGCAGCTAGTAACCGGATACGGGCCCACGGTAGGAAATAGGAGCTTCGATTTCCGGTTACCCGGCTCGGCCTCATCACCGTTCGGTGTGGGGATGGGGCGTCCGACTTCTTCCAAGAACACTAGGTCACCCACTTGGATATCGCGTTTCGCGGGGCGCAATTTTTTGTCAAATTCCGCTTGTAGCGCGCTTGCGCTATGGCCAAGGAGCGGGACGCTTTCGCGTAAATATTTTGTAATTTTGCCAAAAAATCTGCGCGCACAAACGGGGTGCTCGGGCCCAAGCCAAAATTCTCCGTTGTCAATTAGATGGGGTACCGCGTCAGCGTGAGCTCGAAGAAAGACGAGTTCGTTGAACGGTGAATACACCTATTGTAGGCGAACGCGAGGGCTTCTAGGTACTCGTCCCAACCGTTTTGATTGTCGTTGACGTAGTGAAGAAGCATCCCGGCAAGGGTCCTGTTCAGTCGTTCGACTTGTCCATTCGTCTGGGGGTGGTAGGTAGTCGTGAAGAAAGTTTTGACCCCCAATATTGGACAAGTGTCCTGAAATAATTTGGACTTAAATTTTGACCCGTTGTCGGAAAGTAGGGTCTTAGGTGGGCCATAGATAAAGGCCCACTGGCTGCAGAACGCTTGGGCCACCGACAGTGCAGTAATCCGCGACAGCGATATGAACCGACAGAGCTTGGAGAACCTATCAGCAATCACCGGTATGAACCTGCGCTTCCGATTGGTGGTTGGGAGTGGTCCCAAAATATCTACTGCGACACTCTGTAGCGGTTGTGTGGCGGGTAACAGTTTAAGCGCGTTGGTGTGTTTGACCAATGATATGCAGCTGCGTATGCAGGTAGGGCAGTTTTGTACGGTATGATCGACATCAGCCGTAAGGCTCGGCCAGTACATATGCTCGTGCATGGTGTCGTACATGCGACGGGTCCTGGGGTTGCCGGTGTGTACCGCGTAGTGGTTCGAGCGTAAAACGCGAGCGCGTAAAGATTCTGGTACGACCACCTGCGTCATTGCATCTTGCGCCAAGTCTCGGACGAGGATCTTATGCGCGTTCAAGCGAAAGCGGCCCGACGTTCCCTTTGCGATATTCCGCACTGTATCTTGACAATGCGCGTCGATTCCTTGCTCGCTAACCCATTCTTGCGTAGTGATAGGTTCGTCGAGCGGGTCGAGAAAATAGACACTCGCATGTAGTGGTAGGAACTCCAGTGCGGACGCGTTTTGACGTGGCATCGTCCCCACAGGTCTCCGGACCTCCCGAAAGGTCTTGGGGAACATAAAAGGCCTCCGGGCCTTGCCGTGGTACTTGGTCACTACCACAAGTCTCCGGACTTCTTACCCTTGTCCTGTCTTCACGAACCATCTCTGGGCGGGGGCTCTTCCTCTCGCTGCTTGCGAGTACGAACTCCGGGCGTCCAAAATCAAACGAGGCTACGGCATCCTGGCTCTGGCCTTGTACTTACAATACGGAACATGCCGCTAAGGGCTCCGTTTGTTCCTCCGAATAGTGGGCAGGGTCTAGGTAGACGCTGCCCGATTCTTTGGACAGTAGAGCTTCCTCTGTGCATATAGGGATAGAAGTGATAGTGTAGCACGGGAAATCTTCGTACATCTCACGTTCGTCCTCGCCGTTAGTTTCCACCTGGGACAGCGCTTCTGCAACGTAATGTTTCCTGCCCGGGCGGTACTGTATCTCGAAGTCGAACTCGGCCAACCTCAATCTCCAACAAGCTAATCGTTCTTCTATGGTGTCCTAGGACAACATCCAAAGTAGAGCATCATGGTCTGAACGGACAGTGAAGCGTTTCCGCTCAAGGTAGGGGTGGGGAGGGAGGACCGCCCAGACGACGACGGGACATTCCTTCGCTGTCGTTGAGTAGGTGCGCTCAGCCGTTTTCAGGGTCCGGCTCCAGTAGCCGATTGTCTCTAAGCTACCATCCTCCTCTTGTTCCTGAAGGAGGACACACCCAATTTGGCCTGAAGAGGCGTAGGTCCCGAGGACATCCGGGAAGCCTTCGCGGGGGAATGCCAAGACGGGAGTGCTTGTCAGGAAATTTTTCAACCACACGAATACATGGTTCTGCTCGGGCGTCGGTGGAGGTAGGGGGTCTTCTTGGTATTTCTTCAACAGTTCGGTCAAGGGTGCTGCCACGAACGCGAATCACTTCAAAAATCGCCGGTAGGCGTTGCAAGTCCCAAGGAAGGTGCGAAGCTGCGTCTTGTTCGTCCGAAACATCGCCTTTCGCACGGCGTCGGCGTTGGATGCGGGTACGGAGAATTTTCCCGGGCGGATGACGTGTCCCAGGTAGCTTACCGAGCGCCGAAAGAACTCCGTCTTCTTGAACTTGAGGGAGATCCGTGCTTTTCCGAGGATGGACAAGATGTGGTCCACGGGGGTTAGATGCTCCTCCTCCGTCTTGGAGAAAATGAGGACATCGTCTAGATACAACAGGCAGAACTGCCACTTGATTCCCGAGAGCAACATGTCCAAGGCCCGCTGAAAGGTGGCCGGTTCGTTCATCAGTCAGAACGGCATCCGGACAAATCGGAAGGTTCCGCAGTGAGACGTAAAGGTCGTCTTGCCGCGATCGCTGTCCCGGACGGGAATCTGCGAATAGCCCAAATTGCAGTCTCAAGTCGAGAAGATCTTGGCATCGCCGAGGGAGTCGATGCAGTCGTCCATCCGAGATATTGACTACGAATCCTTGATTGAAGCTGCGTTTAGGCGCCGGTAATCGGCGCAAAACCGGGGGAAACGTCCTTTTTGGGCTCCACCGCAACGGGGGTTGCCCATTCGGAGGCGGCGGGCTTGATCACCCCTGCCTTGGAGCATCTTGTAGAGCTTTTAGCGGATGATCTGCCTCGAGGCGTGGCAAGTCCGGTAGGGCGCCTGACCGATGGGACGGGTACCGGGTTTGAGATCGATCCACTGTTCGGTGACTGTGATCTCTCGGATGTTTCCGTCCCATATGGCTGAGTATTTCCGAAGCATCTCAAGCACACGTTAGTGTAATTGCGGGTTGATCTTCTCGGTCTCCAGGTTCTTCCGGACGTTGGCCTCCCAATCGTCAGGTGGGGGAGGCTCTGTCGGTGGGGCCACGGGTGGGGTGTGGTGGACTGCACTCCGATCTGGAGGATCGTTGGCGGGGGCGACGACATCGACGTCATGGACATAGAGGGCGCTCGTGAGGTTACCCGCGACGTAAACCAGGACCATGTTACGTGGGAGACAACGCTTACGCGTACCGAAGTTGATGACCTAGACCAAGAAGGGCACATCCTTCTGGAGCGTGGCGACACCGTTCATGATCTGAAGCATTTTCCCTTGTAAGAGGTCATGTCGAGGGACCAGGACATGTAGCCCGGATACGGGCGCCGTGACTTCAGCATAGATCATCCGGCCGAGCTCAAGCGTCATTCGCTTCGTGACGCGGATCGCGGCGGTCTTGGGCGGGGTAAATCAGTCTTCGCTTTCGCGGATTCAGTAGCAGGGCCGTCGCGGGCGATTAGGTAGACCTTCTGGCCGTCTTTCATAAGAAGCGATCTTCTCTTACCAGGAAATATCGCACGGATGTGCTCGTCAAGAAAATCGCTGCCTATGATGCAAGGGACGGACAGGTTAGAGACGACCAGAAACCAGTGGCTATAGACGCGACGACCCAGCTGGAGATAAATGCGTATTTTCGGCAGACGGTGTGAATCGGTTCTTGTTGGAATCCACCAGTTTGTACCCAATCGAGGGCTCCTTCGCGGCATCTTCCTATCCGGGTGGCAGGGCTCTTTCCCGAATCAGGCTAGGGCCAGAGCCGGAGCCCAACACCGAATGGTGAAAGTGCAAAGATTGGCCTACCTGGGACACGTCATCCGCCCGGGAAAGTTCTCCGTACCCGCATCCAGCGCCGACGCCGTGCGAAAGGCGATCTTTCCGACGAACAAGACGCAGCTTCGCAACTTCCTTGGGACTTTCAACGCCTACCGGCGATTTGTAGAGAGATTTGCTTTCGTTGCAGCACCCTTGACCGAGCTGTTCAGAAGGACCAAGAAGACCCCCTACCTCCACCGACGCCCGAGCAGAACCACGCATTAGTGTCGTTGAAGAAGATCCTGCCAAGCCCTCCCGTCTTGGCACTCCCCCGCGAAGGCTTCCAGTATGTCCTCGACACCGACGCCTATTTTGGCCAAATTGGGTGTGTCCTCCTTCAGGAACAAGAGGAGGATGGTAGCTTACAGCCAATCGGCTACTGGAGCCGGACCCTGCAAATGGCGGATCGCAACTACTCAACGACAGAGAAGGAATGCCTCGCCGTCGTCTGGGCGGACCTCCTTCTCCGCCCCTACCTTGAGCGGAAACGCTTCACTGTCCGCTCGGACCATGTTGTTCTACGTTGGTCGTTGTCCTTGGTCACTGCAGACGGACGATTAGCTCGTTGGAGATTGAGGCTGGCCGAGTTCGACTTCGAGATACAGTACCGCCCGGGAAGTATAAATTACGTCGCCGACGCGCTGTCCCACGTGGAAACTACCGGCGAAGATGAACACAAGATGGACGACTACTTACCGTGCTACGCTAACAATTCTACCCCTAACTACAAAGAGGAAACTCTACCGTCCAAAGAATCGGCCAGCGTCTACCTAGACCCTGCCCACTATTCGGAGGAACAAACGGAGCCCCTAGCGGCATGCACGATATTGGAAGTAGAACACCGGAGACAGGATGGCGGAGACTCGTTTGAGTTTGAACTCCCGGAGGCAGTAATCGCAAGCAGAGAGAGGCAGAGCCCCCCGTCCGGAGACGGCTTGTGTGGACAAGACACGGATAAGAAGTCCGGAGACTTGCGGTAGTGACCAAGTACTACGGCAAGGCCCGGAGGCCTGTTGTGTTCCCCAAGGCCTCTCAGGAGGTCCGGAGACCTGTGGGGATGAGCCCACGTCAAACCGCGTCCGCGCTGGAGTTCATACCACTAAGCACAAGTGCCTCTCTCTACTAGATCCGCTCGACGAACCTATCACTACTCAAGAATGGGTTAGTGAGCAGGGAACCGACGCGTTTTGTCAAGATACAATGCGGAAGATCGCAAAGGGAACGCCGGGCCGCTTTCGCGTGAACGTGCAGAAGACCCTCGTAAAAGACTCGCCGCGAGACGCTATGACGCAGGTGGTCGTACCGGGAACCCTACGCGCTCGCGTTTTACGCTCGAACCACTACGCGGTACGCGCCGGCCACCCTGGGACCCGTCGCATGTACGAAACCAAGCGCAAGCATGTGTACTGGCCTAGCCTTACGGCTGATATCGACCATACTGTACAGAACTGCCCTACATGCATACGCAGTCGAATATCTTTGGTCAAACACACCAACCCATTCAAGCTGTTCCCCGCCACACAACCGATACAGAGCGTCGCCATAGATATTTTGGGACCACTACCAACCACCAGTCGGAAGCGCCGGTTCATACTGGTGATTGCTGATAGGTTCTCCAAGCTCTGTCGGTTCATGCCGCTGTCGCGGATTACTGCACTGTCGGTTGCCCGAGCGTTCTGCAGTCAGTGGGCCTTCATCTATGGCCCACCCAGGACCCTACTGTCTGACAACGGGTCACAATTTAAGTCCCAATTATTTCAGGAAACCTGTCGTATATTGGGGGTGAAAAATGTCTTTACGAATACCTACCACCCCCAGACGAATGGGCAAGTCGAACGACTGAACAGGAACCTCGTCGGGATGCTCCGTCATTACATCAACGACCACCAAAAAGGGTTGGGACGAGTACCTAGACACTCTCGCGTTCGCATACAATAAGTGTATACACCGTTCGACGAACACGTCTCCCTTCGAGCATACACTGACGCGGTACCCCATTCAACTGACCACGGAGAACGTTGATTTGGGCCCGACCACCCTATTTGTGTGCACGGATGTTTCGGCAAAATTACAAAATATTTACGCGAAAGCGTCCCGCCCCTTGGCCAAAGCGCAAGCGTGTTACAAGCGGGATTTTGACTACTAAAAAATTGCGTCCCGCGAACCGCCGTATCCAAGTGGGTGACCGGGTGTTCTTGGAAGATGTCGGACGCCCCATCCCCACACCGAACGGTGATGACGCCGAGCCGGGTAACCGGAAATCGAAGCTCCAATTTCCTACCGTGGGCCCGTATCCGGTTACTGTCTGCCATGGCCACATCTTCGACATCTTCATCAACGACGTTCCCGAAAGGGTAAGCTCCGATCGGATCAGGCGGTCGCCTCAACGAAATGACCAACGAGGAGCTCCGGCCCTGCCCAGAATGGACGAACCAGGCGCTCCGGCCAAGCCGCATACGTCAACGTCACCCGCGTCAGCGGTTTTCCCCGACCACACGCCCCTCCTTCACCTCACGCCCACCCCTACGGATCCGGGCCCCGCGGCCATCGAACGGCAGGTGACACAACTCCCATCGGGGGAGTTTTTCATCGACAAAATTGTCGCCGAGGCGAGAGATGACGGGGGTGCCCGATCTTTCGGGTACGCTGGTACGGCAATCCACCGGAGGAG
>JAUBNZ010001667.1:0-10773 GCA_032355485.1 Bonnemaisonia californica | reverse complement strand
GTACGGACTCTCCAGGTCCCCTTTGAAACCAGCTTCATGGTTTCCCGGGTGTCTGGCGAGGACGCCAAATTCGGTGAAGCTCTGGCGAAAGGTTCCGACCTTCCTCATCTGCCGGCCTGTAATAGACTTAACAAGTACATACATGCTATTCCAGACATTCATTCCAGCGTTTCTCAATGCACTGTGCCATCGCGGCATGTACTGAGCCGATGTGAAGATAAACATATACCCTCCTCTCTTCGTGATGGTCTTGCTCAACTTTGCGAAAGCATCGAACTCCTTGTTCGGCAATTCATCCCTGTAGTTCCGACCTGCACCGGAGGGATTTTCTGCAACGCCGAAAGAGGGATCCGTCAGGACGAGGTCGAAAAATTCCCCAACGCCACACCGTACAGTTTTCTCGTAAGTCTGCCTGCCCATTTCGTAGGCTTTGACCCCTGCAGTCATCAGCTGTTCTTGAATGTATGCTGCGGTGATGGAATGTTCCTCACCTACAGGCACTGCATGCCTTGCCGAAAATGCACTGGACACCTTATGGGCTTCCGTTTCCTTCGTGTTGTCAAGATTTTGTCCTGCTTGAGCTGCTCCAAAAGGGGCACGTTTTGGTACATGATCCGCAGGTGCAGAAGCCCCCCATTTCCCTTATCGGCATTCTCTTGAATAATTGGTGCACAATCCGGAGGGTCATCCTTTTGACTATCCACGGCAGGTAAAGGTTTCTGGGGGCAGAACGACATCCTGAACTTAGCTTCCATCTGTGCGCAAACATCTGGGTACGCTTTTCTGTACTAGGCAAGAAGGGATGGAAGGATCTCAGAGTCATTCCCGTCGTTCCCTGCTACATCGTCGTCCAAGCACTTCCCCTGCAACATGTTTTTCTTGTTTGTGTACAGCCCAACTGGCCACGGAGCGTCGCATAAGAAATGTTCGAACTACTTGGCCTCCTTGAAAGCTAGGCTAGCCTTGTGAAACTGGTCGGAAACAATCTTGTACGAAGAAGCCTTATAAGCTTTCTGCTTGCTGTACAGTCGCACCCTATGCAGAACGTTCAACTGCACCTGGATTCCTTCTGGTCCCGCCGCATTCATGAAGGATGTGGCCTGCTTGATTGAAGAGATGTTGAATAAGTTGCGGTACATACGGCAATCAATGTACCTGTTCGCTACAAGCGGGTCCTTTCTACCCGGGTGGCAGATTGGGAGGAGGTTCACTGCCACAGAATAAACTTCCTCTTTCATGATTATACCTATAAACTCTATCACTTCGTAGGGGAGGCGACATTGGGACATTGCTTTTCTTCATGGCAGATGACACTTGCCGTTGGCAGGGTTGATGGTCTCCTGCAGAATGACGGTCGGTCTCGACTCCTTTTTGGTCACCTAGTGCCAGACAGTGTGGGTGGTGGAAGACAGGGTGGGATACGGTTGGTTAGACAGCGGGAGATACGTCAACGGTGCAGTAGTACACGAAGGCAGGTTGGTTCCGGAGAAATGGGGGACGACGTCTTGGTACAGAACGGCGAGAATAGAATGGACAGAGAGACGGAAAAGCTTCAACCGAGGGCAGATTGGCGCAAGAGAAGTACGGGAAGTTTTTAATTTTATAGAACTTGTGACTGGACCCAGAAGAGGAGGGCCACGACAATAGCCAGACGGAAGGGGTACGGGCTCAGTGCTGGATTCGGGAAAGAAGGAATCCGGAGTGTCGTGGAATTCGGGGTAGTTAGTGGCGATGAGTGGCGTTTGTCGGCGTTCGTCGTGAAGGAAGATGGCAATTGATGGATCATGAGAACGGTGTACCGGAGTTGTGACCGTATGCCACGTTTGATCCCGGATCACGCAATGATATGATATTCATATATTATAGGTTCATGGGCCAGCGCTTCGGCAGGGGGAGAGGGGTACGAGGGGTCGTATAGTAGCCGTTCCAAGGCACTCGAACCGCGGGACAGCCCCCGAACCTGATTGAGGATTGCTGCAGTACAGTAGCTAGAAACCATCAAAATGGAATAGGGCAGTCACAATTATCAAGTCCAATTTCGATTGTCGCATGGGTATCGAAACTTTTACAAGTTTTTCGTTAAGATGTGTAGGGATCATGGACGAGGAGCAGGAGGAAATTACGGAATCTGTATGTACATGCATATTCTGCAATAAATCCGGCTCATGCATATGATACATACGCTGTTTAGTACGCTCAAATGACCCTTGCGAAGGGAGGGATGGAAATGCAGTACATATTGTGTACCGGACAGGACATAGCAAAAATTAAGAACGCATGCGGTGTATCTCCTATTATAAGTCCTTTCACTGCAGGCAGTTAATATTAAACTTGTAAGGCGTTTGAAGGAATAGTTACTGCACACCAGTGTGGCGTGACTATTTCCTTTCTCAGCAACCAACACGGTCTACGCAGTAATATTGTAATGACAAAGATGAACCGAATTTGGTACAGATGCTAAGATACGCAAGTACAGACATGTTAACCCACTGAATGCGGTATATTGCGTTCAGGAGGCGCCAAAATGGGATGGAATAGAGGTACATGGTTCTTCCAGAACGGAATTATTGTTCGTGACACAAAAGAAAGTTAGATGTCAATTTTAGAAAAGCATAGATGCGCGGCCGTATACAAGAGATGCATCATTTTCGGGCCTGGCGGACACGGCGGCGAAGAGTGAACGAAGCCTCTGACTTGTTCACGGGTTCGTATGCGTGACGCGGGCGACCGGGCGGGCGAAGGGCACGGGCAAAACATCTGGCGCGCGGGACAGCGCGGGCGAAGGGCCCGGGCGACACATCTTTGCCACTAGACGGCGCAGTGGTCGGCGCGGGAGACGGTGCGGGCGACCGCACCAGTGACTTCGACGACAGCGGAGTAGGTGGTGCGCGGCGGGAGCACTTGGCGCACAAAGATCGCGATCTGCTCCGCGGTGCAGGTCTCGCCCGGCGCGCAACCATGGGCACTGAGCCATAGGCGCGGAGCGTATCTGCGGCCTCAGACGCCGCAGTATATGTAGGCGGCCCTCCCACAAGTCCACATAGGATGGGCATAGGGTTCATGGCCACGGCGTGCCACTGCGGGAGCCGAGCGGTGGGGGCGCAGTACCTCGGGGAGCAGACCTGCAGTCGGCTATTGTCTAGGAATAGATCTTGGTGATTTGAAATTGGAAGGACCAATAGACTGTTATCAATATCAGATTATTGGTTCAATGAAATTGTACGTTTGACATGACTGCGGTAGCCTGTAATTCCGTGCATACCAAGCTACCGATATAGCTTTAATTTTTGAGACGTACGAAATCCATCATACACGCCTATTTCCAGCGTGATTCCTCCCAACCTAAAATTTGTTATCGATATTAACTTATTGCTCCGGCAAAATCCCCCAGCGCTGATCTATACGTACGGCCCATGTCGTGGCAGCACGTGATCCCCGCCGCCGTAGCAAAAAACGCCACCCCGGCGCAGCTCCCCACCACTCCTCACGGCACCAACCATGCCACGCCTGCCGCTTCTCCTGCGACAACCGCGCCGCGCCGCTCTGCCTGCGCTTGTCACGACATCAACCACGCCGCGCTGAGCCGCTTCTCATGGGAGATCTCATGCCGCGCCGGCCGCTTCCGCCGCTTCCGCCGCTTCTCACTTGAAAACCCACACCGCGCCGTCGGCACCTGCAGCACCTAACGCAACAACTGCATTGCGCAGCGTCGCTGACGCTACTCATACCACAAAAGACGCGGCTCCACACCGCTGTTCACAACACAACTCACTTCGCGCCGCGCCGGTCCCGCCGGCCGCTCCTCATCCAACAAACCCCGCTCCGCCGCGCCGCGCGCGTGTTTCGGATGAGGGTGAAATGGGGTTTGTCTGGGACGTTGAAGGCGCCGCGGTGTTTGGTCTTGAGGTTGAATTCTGCTCTTGAAGTTGAATTCCTTGGTGAGGTCGGGTTGACGGTATGTGCGAAGTCGGCGTGTTGGTCGGGGGTGATGGCGTGGTGCAAGTCATCGAGCCGCAGCCCGGTTCACGGGGTTCAACTCTCTGACTTACTTCCTTTACGGACGACAGACGATACGCTCAGGTTGCACTTAGGCATGCGTTGCACACGCTATCCTAACCTCCTCAAGTTCCCCATCACCACTGCTGGCATTCCATGCTTCTTCGGAATGCCTGGGAAAGCCATCAGCACCGACTGGGGTAGAATTTCATCCATCCATGGCGTACTCTTGTGCTTTGACTGCGGCGAGGTGTACGACGGGAGGTAGCGCTGGTCGTACACAGTGTCCGAAGATGAGCCTTGCCCTTCGTACCAGTATACCACTAACCCCATTACGAGCCCATTTTCATTCTTCTTCACTTGGCACACCTTGCCGATCCAGAATGGGCACGTGTCGCTGTCAGAGCAGCGAACCACAACCATCGAGTTGATGTAGTACTCGAGCTCTGGAGCCGCACCATCCGTCCCACCACCCACGCTAGGTAAAAACGTTTCTAACATGCCGTCTTCAACTCCGCTCTCGCCGACTACTGCTGGATGAGTCAATTCCAAACAATCGGACACGTTCCAGTGGAACTGTTCTTCCCTTGCCTCGTATATATCCTCCACCAGTGCGTTGAGTGCCGCGAACTTAGACCTCGCTCCGATGCGCGTCTCCTCGTAATGAAAACGTCGCATAACGTCTGCCCTATCCTCCGGACAGGTTGTCCTGGTCGATGGTGTGCGATTTAAATCTGGCACTCTCGAAATGAACCCACTTGCGGCGCGGCGGAACTTAGACTTGTGCAATGGCTCCCAGTCATCACTCGCTTTTACCTTCACCACAAAAGTCGTCCGCACCGGGTCTTCATCTCTGCCGCATCCTTCTGCCCCGTTCTCCGCTTCCCTGTCTTCCCTGGGCCCTCTTGTGAACTGAAAGTTCCGCATGTGCTTAAACGGGCGCACAGACTGCAGAACTTTCTCATGTTCACATAAACAGGGGAAATTCGCGACGTGCTTGAGATGTGCAACAGCTGTGCGTGGGTATATGAATTGCGCAGTTGGTCTTGCAAGTCATCTAGAGTCATGAAATTGTTGGAATTCAACAGGCGAGATGCACAGTTGAACCCCTAGTCGATGTCCTCGTGGGTATGGCCGATAGGGAGGAAGGAGGCATGAACCTCCAGAAACACACGCCAACGCACGAGACACTCTATATATGACAGCAGGTACCGGTTGTTGTTCTCCCCCGTTCAGTTATCTAACTGCACTCAAAGAACATTTGGGAGAGGTAACTGAGTGTGGCGGGAGTTCAGTACCCTTTGAAGTGCTTCAATGATATGGTTAGCACCAGTTTCGAAGTTCTCCGTCATTGTAAAAAGGCTGAGATGGTTGTCCTGGGCATGGTCGAGAACACCCACTAGTTTGACCTTCAGACCATTTCCTCTCACATCTTTCTAGCTTTTAGTGAAGTGCGGCAACCCGAAAGCGGATTGGTCGGCACCGTCTATAATGACGGACATACAATCGCTGGGACTGAGAATAGCCTGCTCCTTCCTCTTCAGGAAAACGCTTTGCTCCATTCCAACCATACCCAGATGATTCTTATACTGCGCGATGACGGCTTTGTTCTGCAACCCGGTTCTTGTGCCTTCTGCATGAGCCCTTTTGTACCTATCGCACTCGCCAAATTTTCTGAAACGGGTCAACTTTCGGACGTTCACGTGGGGGACGTGAAACTTCCACGTGATGTGGAAATATGAGGATGTCGGCGGCTCGTCAAGATGTAGAATGCGATACTTCTCAGTGAATACATCATACACATGCTTCTTATCGTAGAACAGTAAATGGCGCTCGTTACTGTCCAGCATGGCGTTTGCGGTCTGGTCCGCAATCCTTTCCAGGAAACATATTTTCTCTTCGCAAGCGTTCTTCTTCCGCTTTTCATGAACGGCGCCAAAGCGACTCGGAGCACCGTACGCCTGAGGTGTGCATTCCAGAAAGGAATGGAGGTCACGGGAGAAGCCGAAAGCGCGTACGAGAAACTCAGTGCATTACCCACGACCACCAAACATGAACACGTTCCCGTCGCCCAGCATGTCCTTCACGGCCTGGCGCCTCTCATTTTGACCCATATTCATGACTGTAAGAACTTTTGATTCCAGATGGTCTTTGTTGAAAACTTCGAAGCACCTCTGCCGGACACAACAAGTCATGTCCGTGAACAACTCAGAGTTGGCATTCTTGAGGTGGCTGAATGCACTGCGACGCTCACGACCCGCGCTGGCCGATGCAGGGGCTTGCCTACACACATTTCGCTTGCGGCTCTTCAGAGTGCGGCGCTTTGCAGTTGCAATATTCACAGTACGACGTTCTGCAACGTACAGGTCGTCGTCATCTGCAGTGTCATCACTGTCGCTTTCAAGATAGTCACTTCGGTCACTGTCATCGACTGTGCGGTTCCTGTTGCCCAACAGCTGTGAGGGCAGCGGGACATTGTCTCCTTCCTGTAGATCTCCGGTAACGAACGCTATTTTCTCCTTCCTGGGAACTTTTGCAGTTTGCTTTGCGTCGTTTTCATACCGCTTGCCGTCCGATAGGAGCCTATCTCTGATACTCAGCTGGCTCTTATATTTCGGCACTGTCCCGACCATAGCACGCTACAGTTCGTTATCGACTTCTTCATCTGGGTCGACGTCGCCCTCCATGCCGCCCAGGACTGCGTTTGCTTGCGACGCAGACCGCGAAGCAGCATTCTTTACTGCATGTATATCTTCAAGTCCTTATTCCGAGGTTATGTCATCAAAAACCCGGTGCTGTTTCGAGAGAACGGCCTTCATGTCGTCACGCCCTGGACTGGCTTGCACCAAGTCTTGGTCACCCTTTTCAGTGCTCTTCTGGAGTTGGCGCTGTTCGTTCCGCATTCCTTCTTTCCGCGTCCGCGCCCCGTTTTTTGCTCCGCTCCCATCCCTGCCGAGACGTTACTGTCAGTGGCGCTATCTTCCCCGCCAGCCGGTGCCACCAGCCTGTTTAGCACCTGCCTGTCCCTCTCGTCGTACACGCGCACTTGCTTGGCGAGGGACCGTTCCGGTGGAGCTGCCGCGGTCTCTGGCTCACGGTGCACCATCACCTCCTGAGCGTCCGCCCACTTGTCCTCGGCGATCAGCTGTTCCTGCACCAACATCTCCTGAACGTACGTGATTTCGTCCTGGGCGAACGCCTGTTGCGGAGCAGCTTCTGCGGTCACGGGCTCCGCATGCGCCCTGCTCTCCTATTCTACTGCGCGCTCGTGCTCAGGGAGCTCCCCTTTTCACGCAGCTTCCGCGGTCGCGGGCTCCAAGACCGCGCACTTGTGCTCCACGAGTACCATGTTTTGCGCAGGTGTCCTAGTCTCCGTCTGGATGTGCACCCTGGGCCCTTCGCCGCCCACGCACTCTGACTCGGCGAGCACCGTATCCTGGTCAGCTACCACTAGCTTGATTTCGGCTTCCACAGTGCCCTCTTCTGATGCCGCACTCTCCCGACGCACATCGTTTGCGGCCTGGGGATTTCGAAGGTCACAATTGTGCTGGCTGTCGGCCGTGTCCAGCAGCACTTGACCCCTGGCGCCATCAACGGCCCTTATCTTGCACCAGTCACCCGGTTTCTGGCTCTCGGCGAGCGCAATCTCGCCCATGTCGAAAGGTCTGTAGCGCTCGTCAACCGCTGCCTTCCCGTCACCGCCCGGGTTGAGGCGGTTGGAGATCCCTCTCTCCCGCGCGGCGGGAGCCCCCTCACATTCAGCGATGGCCGTCTCGAGCTCGGTGACTGCCCTCTCCCGCTCGTTCTGAGCCACCGTTCTATCCCGTGGTTCACTGTGTCCCACTGAGCTGTTGAGCTCCCGCTGTACCACCGCGCTGGTGAGCTCGCGCTGTACCACCGGGCGACAGCCTTCGCGCTGTGTGATGACGCTTTCGCTCTGGATTTGTTTGAACTTACGCTGTGGATGCGCATGGCGAATCCCCCGCCTGGCCGTTCTCGCCTGTTCTCCCTGGCCCACATCGGCATCATGATCAGCGTCCCTGCTCTTAGCAGGACGGCTTGTACGTTTCCGGTTTTCGGGCGATGCGGATGCGATATTACGGCTCTTGGTTTGAACGGCCGTGCGTGCTCCGCTCTCACGCTCACCGGCTACCGGCCTCCGGCTATCGGCCACTCCGAATGTGCTGTGAGCCTGACCGCCGACCCTGTGCGGCCGTCCTCTCCCAGCGACCCTCGCGAGCTGACCGTCCCCGCCGACGCTCTGGGCCTGAGCTGCAACTCTCTGCGCTGGCCCGGCAGCGCCTCTCTTTTCCTGTCCTATTGCCCGCTCCGTGCTGCCGTGGCCTGCCGAACTAGCCCCAGCCGTGACTGAACGTCTTCTTGTGTGGCCTGCTCCTCCTCCCCGTGACTCATCACGGGTCGCGGTCACCGAAGCATGTTTGTTTCGCTCACGGGCAGACGTCGTTGTCAGAACAGTTGACATACTGCGACTCCCCCGACCAACGCGCTCCGCTAGTAAAGCCGGCTGCTGCACCCCACCCCCCTTGGCTTCCATGGGCCTCTTCTGCAGCGGGAGTGGTCGGAACAGATTTCGAACCACCGTCACGTCCTAGCTGGTGTCCTGGATGGCGTCCCTCACGCCGATCGCCATTCTGCGTGGCACTTCTCGACTTGTTGGGCTTATTCTTTGCAATACTGCTGCCAAGTTTCTGCCGAAGGCCGCCGGCCGTGTCCTTCTTCATGTCGATTGCAGTACGTCCTCAACGCTGCGAAGAAAATGAGATGCAGGAAGGTGATGCAGAAGTGAATTGACGGCACTGTGGACTTCTATGATGAAAACCTCTCACAGATGAAGTTGAAGGCCGAGATGTTCGTGAGGTGCACGAGGTGCAAGAGCACAAACATCTTCCGCCGTCTCGTCCAAGTATGGAAGACGCGGACGTCCATACATCGTTTTGGGGCGCATACGTAGATTAAAAATAGAAAAAGCGCCGAAAACCAATGTAGGGGACCATTCTGCAGCCCGATCCTGCATAGTGAGTCCCAGGTGACATCTGCCTTCTGTGGGAGCACAGAAGCGATGCGTGCAACGAGTGCAGCCGTCTCGTGCATAATTTAGAGGTGCGCACTGTGCACGTCAAGCACAAATAAAATTGGGGCGAAAAAGTTATTATTTAACCAAACTTTCAAACTTTCAGCCGCATTTTCAGGCACTGCGCGCTGGAATTTGTATGTCATGTTCTACAAAGGCTACACCAGTTTTATCAACGCCGTTAGACTCCGCTTAGTCTCCTGCCTGCAACGACGTAACTTTTCCCGATTCAGAGAAAACATTCCATTCAGCAAAACTAATATTATTCTGCTACCCAAAAAACTTGCGTTAGTAGTGTAGTGCCTACAGCCGTTCAGCTTCGCTGACAACTCCCCCGGCATGACAGCATTTTCGAAGGCGATCTTGAAACAAGGGCAGAGAACAGCCGCATCGACACCAGTCGACTTCAGCGACTTGATGCCCTCTGCCAGAGCCCTAAAGGACAGCTTTTCCCGTATTGCTGTTGAGTTGAGGCATGAGGTGGGATGCGACATGTTCAAGAAGGTGATGGAAGTCAGTGGAGGGGTTACAAGCGACATCCTGAAGCAGAAACTGCAAGGGAGGAAGTACTACGACCCGGTTATGAATGTTTTTGATTTACCTACGGTCAATGTATTTACTGGGAGGCATTCCCCATGCTCAGTCTCTGAAAGCCTGCTGCTGGAAGAACAATTGGGTACATAGTCAGCTGTAGCCCTCCACGAGCTCCTGGACAACGCCTTGACGACGCGACCCGGCCTGAGCTTCGACAAATTAATGGATAGATGCACATTCATAAAAGATTGTGCATCCACCATGCCATGAATTGTCGGAGCATCTGCCAGCAGCCGAAAATTGACGTTTTCGGAGGTTTTGATGGGGTGTATCTATCACCCACCAACTTAATATCTGCATGAAAGAGGCCCTTTACGAATCACGTTTGAAGGAGATTCTGTGTTCTATTCTGACAAATTTATCGTCTGTGAAGACTAATGTAAGAAGTTTTAAGCAGTCGGGTCTAAACGCTAACCTCAGGAACGGACTTATTCAAGAATTGGATACTAGGTTTGGAACTACGCATGATTTCGTGGAACGCATTTTGTCATGCGGGGGCTACGTCGCTGACATAACAGACAGATGCAATGTAATGAAAAACCAGAGATTCCTCCAGTCCCGACATGGTGTCATTTCCTGCGCTGGAGAGTGTCTTCATAGCTTTCCAGCCTATTAGGCACATACAGACGGCGAGGGATTCGGGTAACAAACCAACGCTTCATCGTTTGCTACCTCTGCTGCAACATTGCTGCAAAGGTTATGCAGAAGGCCATAGATGAGAAACTTACCGTTGTACTGCCTACTGGAAAATTGCTGTTGGTTGCCAACTAACTAGACATCTACGCAGTGTGATGCTTGATGCTCTACAGGATATTGCAGTACACGGTCTGTGGGTTGTGGACTGCACCCTAGGCTCGGGAGCCTCTCGTGCATTCCCAACCCGCAAACGCTAGAGGCGTACCGCTGGAACGGCGAGCTCCTGATAAGATATATTATTAAAAAGCAGCAGTCGGTTGATATTAGTCTAGAGTTTGTAGAATTAGAAAGAGCTAGGGCGGAAAGGAGATTGGAGAGAATGGGGGTAGCTGGAGTCGATTTCTCCCTGGAGGACGTTCTGGATTCCCCGTCTTCTGCCTCGCGTGCGGACCACT
>JAUBNZ010001666.1:0-10775 GCA_032355485.1 Bonnemaisonia californica | reverse complement strand
TTTATTATTTTCAAAGGTGATTAATCCAGCTTCACATTCAAAAGCATATTTTAAACTTTTGATGTGCTTTCTTAATAAATGACAATAACTATATAATATGAATTGATAGAACTCTACATGTTCAGTTATATAGTTACGTTGAGGTCCCCCCCTTGTCAGAATAGTTGCCAATTAGGTTACTTCAACTAATTTACAATTAGGATGTTGATATGCAAAATCATTAACTAGTAACTCTACTCTAGGAATATCACGAGTATAACGACAGAAGAACTTAATTAAACCACCTTTGCCGCTAAGTACGGCTCTAACATCATTCAAGCCGCCATCTATGTTAATATCACCGTTACCTAGCCTGATGGCTCTAAGTGCATTAAATTTTGTTATTGCCATATTATTTAGAAGCTGCAGTATAGACATTTTCTCTAGATCTATAATTATTATTTCTTTAGTGCAATATGGCATTGGTGACCTCGTTATTAGTAAAGCTGTAAATTGCAACGGTATTTGTAATCAAGTTAGCAACTAGCTCTGTTTCACACTATGTTTCCAACAGCACATCAAAGAGTAAATATATTTAACCTAAGTGACTCTTCCTTATAGCGGCCAAAAATATTTACCATCTTTTCATAAGACTCCGTTAAAGGATTTTTGAGATCAACAATATTAGTATAGTTATCATAGATGACATCAACGTTAGTTATTTCTAGTTGAATATCATCATTTTTCTTTAAAGTAATATTTGAACTACTATTTGAGTCATTTTTAAAGTCAAAATCAAATTTTTCAAATTGAACAATATCTACACCATCAGGAATGTCTTGGTTAACTCGATAGGCATATTCAACAAGCTTAGGTTCCGCAAGCATGTACAATATTGCACTTTGATCAGGAGAACTAGTTACGCGTAATGTTCGTCCTAAAATTTGACGGTAGTGCATTTCTGTTTTTATATTTGTTAAATGACAACAAACCTGAAGGCGAGGAATGTTTGTACCTTCTGATATCATACCAACACTAATGATCCACTCTTCGTTACTTGTTCGGTAATCACGAATTAGATCACTGGGCATATCTTCTTTATATGTCACAATGGTGGCATGCTTATTTAACTTGTTCTTTAAAATAGAAAAAATTTGGTTTGCGTGATTAACGGATGAAACAACAATTAAACCACCGGCATTTGGGTTTATCAGTCGGATTTTTTGTAATTTTATATTTGCTCTTGTTAACAATTGCTCTATTACCTGATCGTTCTCAATAATTTCTTTGAAAGGTAAAATTGATTGAGAAAGGAGATCTAAAAAGCTAGTGAATGACTCTTGTTCATTATTTTTAGTTACTGATATTTGATCATTATCAATGGCTATTATTTGTGGCATTCTACAAACGTTATCAGTAATAGCTTCTTTTAAACCATAACTATAATCACAAAGAATTTTTTGAGTTTTGTAACAATAATTTGATAATACTATGGGCATATTGTCAGAGCGCCATGGGGTTCCGGTTAAGGCAATTGTATATGCAGCTTTATCTTGAATGTTTAATATTATTTTCTCACCCCAAGAGTTGGCATTTGAAGTGTTGGAGCCTGAACAATGGTGTATCTCATCAAAAATAACTAGCACTCTAAAATTAGTAAATAACTCCCAAAAACTATCATCTAAATATTGCATATATTGATAAGTAAGAGATTGTCCTGCAGCACCAATTTTTCCATCAAATTTAGCATTAAGTTGGGTTGAAAGTGCTTCTTTAAAATCAACAGAAACCAAGGTTGAAGGGGAAAAACATAAAACTAAATCGATCAAATTATCATTCATTAGTTTCTTTGCTAAAGTGGCAGACATATGTGTTTTACCAGCGCCGGGAGTTGCTAATACTAAGAAATGTTTTTGACCTGATTTAAATTTTTTGATCGCTAAATCATTGCATTTTTGCTGCCATGCTCTTAACTTCATACTAATTATTTCTCATTAGTTTTAGCTATAATATTATCTATTGCTTTAATTTTACCTAGCAGTCTTGAGTTATCTTCTCTAATGCTATTATATTTAAGCTGTAAATTTTCATGCATATCAGGAAACTCTATGCGTAAGGAACGATATTCCTCGGCTTCTCCAAACCCTTCGAGTAGGTCATTTTTATAGTCTTGTAGACGGCACAATAGATCTGATGATACTTTTAATGTACATTTTTCAGGTAAATCTAATTTTTTCGATTCAATTGAAGTTAAGTTATGCTGCTTATGTATTACGGGGCTTAAATTAAATAAATCTGTTTTAACATAACTTGTGATACCTCTTTTTTTAGAAACAATCTTTTTTAGCCCAAACCTAGCTCGACGGACCGAGTGGTTGTTGATATCTCCCCTCAGACCAACCCCTTGGACGTCCCCCTGCGGCGGACGTCTCTCATCTTCAAGGTCACCCCCTCCCCTTTGATTGGGAGGGCGCGTAACATCCGACCCATCAACCCTTCACCTGTGCAGCCAACAGGTGGAAATACCTTACACTGGTGTGACTCAGTAACCACAATGTCACGAGTATCCTTCCAGCGCAGGGAAAGGATACTCTGGTCTCCCACAACCCTCTTGGGCGCCAATTGTCCACAACTCCACGGAGGAGTCGCTCTACCACCCTTTTCGAAGGGCTGCTACCGAGAGGTAACTAGGACCTGTAGACTCACCCTCAGTTCTCCGGAGGGCATGTAATACTAAAAGAGACAAAAGAATATGTTAATCATCATGGCTGGATATGGGGCGCATTTTAACTACCGGTCCTTGAACCTCATGAGAGAAAATAATATTGTCTCCATTGGCCTTCCGGCCTGCACCAGCCACCGAACGCAGGTTCTCGATTAGACGGTGTTTTCACCGTTTAATAACAAATTCAGGAACCTCCTTTACGACCGGACTCTTACACAGAAATGTTTTTCGCGTAACGACATGTATACTGTTTGAAACATACCCAATCAGGCGTATCTCTACGCTGTTAGTTACGAAAAAAACGGTAATGGATTTGCGGCTTGCGGTGTGTGGAATGGACATTGCGTTGGGAGAATCCAAATTTCATTACGGACTGTGAAATCACAAAAATAGGAGATCAACACGATCACGGAGCTTCATTCGCCTCATATCTTGAATTAGTAGAAGAATTCACGGAATCCCGGACGCGTTGAAAGCTGATGGCGCAGTTGTGGAGAACGGGACGTTAAACATTCGTGCTTGTGCGCTCCTGACGTCCAAATATGTCCTGCAGGAGTTCAGAAACCGTGATGAGGCTCAAATTGCAGCTCAGGTGGAGCATGCAGCACAAGTGGAACACACGGAGACAAGGGAGGTTTAGAGAGAAGCTGACGCTGCTGCATGAGAGTTAGAGAAGACTCAGCGCCAAATAATGACGGAGGAGGGTTGCCTTGCGCGAAAAGCCGAAGTGCAATGAAAGACAGCAGGAGAGGCAAGCTCGGGCAGCAGTGGTTGCAGATATTGATGCAGAAGGAGGCTCAGAGAGCGCTTAAAGTGCCTGAACGGGTGCGTAAATTTTCCGAGCGGGAGCAGAAAATGGCGGAAAGGGCAGCAGAAAAAGCGGCGGACCTCCCTGAGAGACAAATAGCCGAGCAGCCCAATGAAAATTGGCTTTTGAAGCGGGCTGAAAGGCGCACCCGTCTTGATCAGACCCGGTACGAAAGAAGAGCGAGGGGGAGGTTAATCTCTGGTCGTAGCGGTGAGCGCACTGAAAGCTCTTTGCCGTAGCGAGGCAAAATAACGTATTTTGTTTTTGAAATTGTTCCGGAGGGTGGTACAAAACGGTCTTCTTAAGGGTTACTTCTTGACATCACAGGTTCTGTTCTAACTATTTATTGGGTTGTCAGTGCGCTCCGAATTCTTGTAGAAGCGTTCCTGACCGTTCTTTTTTCCGCTGACAGAGTTTGAAACGCTTTCGATGAGAGTAAGTTGGATTCATTTTAATTTTGGTCTAATTGTCCCAATCATGGGAACATGCTGGTATCCTACCTCTAAGATTATTCTCTCGATACCAATATAGGCCCTACTGCAGCCCTTCCCCTCCTCTGTTGACATGTACTCAATTATACCAGCAGCGTCATGGGCCGAGGTAAGCCATTGGCGAAACGCGAGCAGTTATCCATCATGCGCTTCAGCGGTGAAGGTTTGACACCAGCCGCCATTGCTCGAAAAATTAAGCGCGATCCGAATACTATTGCAAAAATCCCTCGTGATCCTAAAGGGTACAGTACGAACGGTCACCTGGTCGCCCGCAAATTCTAATGCGGACAGGAGAGGGATTAAGCATGAGTTATCGGAGGAAAGCGGATCTTACATCAAAATTGGGGAAAGGTGGGAATCGCGGCGAGCCGTCAAACTGTCTGGAGGGAGGTCAAGCGTCAGGGAATTTTCAAATATGAAAAAAGGAAGAACAAATTTGCCCTGACTGATGACCACAAAAATAGACGGGTAACATGGTGTGCAATGCACACGCACTGGAAAGATGAGGGAAAATGTGGTCTTTTCCGATGAAAATAACTTCAATCTGGATGGTTCTGACTGCTACAAAATCTAATGGAATGATCTACGAAAGTCGAAGAAGGAATTTTTTACCCGTCATTCTGGTGGTCAATCTGTCATGGTATGGGCCTCGATTTCTCATACTGGGAGGTCAGAGATTGCATTCATTGAAGGGAAATGGAATCAGCTCGATTTTCAGAAGTGTTAGAGGAGTTTCTGCTACGCTTCGAAGACTGGATTCATGGCGATTCTTTCATCTATCAACAAGGTAATGCACCAATCCATGTTTCTGGGGCCATGATGCAGTGGTTCGAGTCTTTGAAAGGATGTTCTGTAGTGGCCCGACAGATGGCCTGATCTCAGCCCAATTGAGAACATTTAGGGCATACTGGTACATATGGTTTATGATAATGGGAGGCAATTTCAGTCACCTGTCGATCTGAAGGATTGCATCAAGAAATTCTGGCACGACCTCGATTCAAATGTAATCAAAAATCACATTGGATCTATGCAGAGGCGTTGCATAAGCATGATAAAATCCAAAGGGGCTAAGATAGACTACTAGGCACTACTTACGACAACTTGCCTTAGGTAAAGGATATGTTTTTGAAACATCTCAGGGGGTTGGGGATTAGTAAAAACTTAATTTTATAGGAATACTGGGCAGATTTGGGCATTTTATGTAGTACTAGTAAAGAGGATATATTTTTGCAACGGGATGTACTGGTCCTTTTGTACAGTTACCGTATTTCAGCTCTAACACTGTCCACAATATGGGGTCGACATAATGAATTCATAAGTAAATAATTAAATATGGGAACAGTGCAGAAATCAATTGAAATTTGTAGAAGTCGATCTTTACAGATTTTTCCAAGTCTTTTCCATATTTACTTGGCCAAAATACTGGAAATGGCGCCAAATGGAAAGTGATGGAAGAAAATAAAAGAATGGTAATCTTCATCTCAATACAGACCATCATCCCAAACAGCGAGGTGCCAAATTCTCCCACCACCTCGCCCTCACTCTCCAATGTCACCAGGAACTCCTCTGACATCCACTCATGCTCATATTGCCCTGCAGATTCTGGCCCACGCAGCCATTGAACGAGGGCAGGACTTGAACGGCTATCAGTCTGATGAAAGTTATGAGAGTGATGAAGACATCGACTCACACTCGCCAATCATTGTCATGTTTTACCAAGAAAGGGGAGCTGCTGCCATTTTTAAGATGACAAACTTCGAACCGCCGCATATTGAGACGCTCTGGACGGTAATCACCGAGACGATGGCAACTAATTGGAACGTTGAAAGAGGTCGTAAAACAGAACAAAAGAGCAAAGATGTCCTCTTCATGGCGCTTGTGGTTCTTAAACATGGTGGCCATTGGGACTTCTTAGCCAAGATGTTTGCAATATCAGCTTCGTCCTTTGAGCGTCCTATCAAGTCGTTTGTGGAGCTGGTTGCTACGTTGATGGAAAAGGAATTCGTGTTCAAAGCGGAGGAGAAGTACATCATGGTGCGACTGGTTGAGAACAACACAGTCTTCAAGACGTACCCGTTTGCCCGATATGCTACCGACGATTCCTTTCAGTAATGTCAGAGGCCGGGTGGTACTGAACAGGAGGCCAAAAAGTACTTTTCTGGCAAGCAGCATATACGGGTATAAAGTGGAAGTGTAGGTCATCCCTAATGGACAAGCCACAGGAGCAGTCCCCATTTTGCCGGATCGGTATCAAACATCAATATAATGCTTCAGATGAGCTTTTTGCATGAAAAGGCTACAAAGAAAGGAGGAGAGGCTGTTATCATCGAGGGATTCGGGCCGGTGAGTGATAAGTACCCAGAATCTTGGGCCATTATTGGAGAAAAGGGGTACAAGGGAGCACTGGAATTCGTCCGTGCTCTGCATCTGACAAAGAAGCCACGTAAAGGGCATCTTAATATTTCTCGAGAGGATGAGAATCGCAAGCTCTCTTCTGACCGTATTATTGTGGAAAATTTCTTTGGTAGGCTTTTCACTTTGTGGGGTCTGATGAGTCGACAGTATCGTTGGTTCGAATGCAACTATGATATTTTGCCACTTTTTCTGTTTCCTTAACGAATTATCATATTCGCCACAAGCCCCTTGGAGAGGGAGACGGAGTTGTTTACAGGCGCTCTAAAAATCTTCAGTATGCCATTGGTATAGAGAAAGCCCGCAAGAGGTCTGCAATACAGAAGCAGTACCGCGAAAGGCGTCAGAATCGGCTGGAACTGCTCTTACACAGCTGTAATTCTGGTGACAGACGTTAACGTTCAGATGTTTTTCCTGGTTTTAGTTTGTTTCCATCATGTGTAGTGAATTAAGAAAATTGCAGGCAAACTTTGTCATTGATCAGGTATTTTGAAGGACTTTTAATTACCATTACAACAGCATTGGGCTCGCATAGGTGCTATCTTTACTATAGAAAACTATTATTGAATGGAAGAGCAAGGAGCCAAGGGCTGTAGTGTTTCCAAAAGTATACAAGCAAGCGAAACAGAAGAAAAGGAGAAGAGCCCAAAGAATTGTCTAACAGGCTTGGCCTACAACCTTTACCGAACCGGAGAATTAACGCCGCAAAGCGCGAAAAACCTTCTAGGGCCCCAAATCCACCACTCAATTACCAATGCCCTACCTCGGCGACATTGCGTACTCCAGGAGTACGGTCAAGTTCGATGGTATTGGACTGAAAAAGTCCTATTTATACTAGATCTAACGACGCCCCTCATACATTGACTGGAAATTCATATTTTTAATGTCATGATTTAAATTTGTGACACATGAAGTGTTTCCGTCCAATTTCTGAGTCTGGAATGCCAAAGAGGTAAGCGTGGCACATTGCCCTTGATTTTTCGACTGTGAATATGTGCCTGGAATTCTTCCGTTAGGTTGCGGGTTCGAAACTCGTCACTTTATTTATTTTATATGGCTCCTAGACCAACAAATTGGACATTTCAGAAATAGTTTCAATTTTACCAAATCTGTATTGTAAAGAGCAATTTTTTAGATTTTTGATGTGTTCCATGTTGTAAATAGGGACAATGCTCTGCTGTACTGCAAAATTGCGTATTATTCCTTTATTTAAATACGGGGTTGTCTTTTCAGTGTTGGCCAGTATTTAGGTAGAAGGGCAGTAACGGCAAGCAGGACCTACTACGAAACTCACCCCACGTACAGTATATGTTTTGGTGCTTTATTTGCATTAGTTATTGGTGAATGAATCAAGGGGGATTTGTTGTGAGCAACTGTTGAAAGTTATCAAACGGGCATGACCCGCGGGCACAAAAAGCCAGACCCGGAAAATCCGAATCTGAAAATCTGCCTCTGAAAATCCAGCTCTGAAAATCTGCATCCGAAATTGGCTCAAGTCATACAGATTTTGGATTCTGGCTTTTGACTCGCTTCAGATTTGGCTATTTTTGGAATCAAATCAAAAATTTGGCGCTCCGGCAGTAGTTGTGCACTGCATTTAATGTATATCAGTTGCCCGGATAAACAGGGCTCCACGATAAAATCATGGCTATAAATTAGCTCCTCGGCATCGGAAGTTGACAGGTTTTCCTCCTTCCTCAGTCGTCGCTTGTTCTCCCACCTCCCACCCTCAGGTTTTACCTGCTCAATTCAACAAGTCAGTTCTTGTTTTACTTTAATTCCCGTTTTAATGATAGCATCAAGATTTCAGTTACGGGTTACCTCCGCCGACCTCGGCACGGATACTTACGACATAAGCCATGAGAAGGCCTGTAAGAAAAATGTCATCTCTCGACAAATCTTCAGTAAGGACGACAGTGCAGGAACTACGAATATCCACCACTTTCGATCTTGCCCGGGTTCGACACACCTCCGTCAGTCCCTCGAAAAATCCAAATGGTTTCCTGCGGATCACAAGTGACCCCATCCCGAATAAGCCTTAGAACCTCTATAATTTTGTCGTCCCAGTCTTGGATTCGCAACGCTGGTAAGACGGTGCCCAAGATCCTATCTCTGAATTCAAAACCCTTTTTTGATCAAAAAATAAAAGCGCAAATCGTTGTTCCTCAATCCTAATCACTGTATAAAGAATAGACTTCCTACCAATAGCCGCAGAAATTTATCGGTCGCTAGAGCATGGTATAGAAGAAGTACTCCGGTGCATGGTTGAAGCAATCGCTAGCAAAAAGGCACAGCGGCAGGAGGAGAACACAGCACCCTCAAACTCAAAGTAAGCTCGCACATAGTTAAATCTACCGTAGTTAATCGCTGTATAACTTAAAATCCAAAACAAGAGGGGCTAGTGCCACTTCCCGCATCCAAAATATAAGTTGCAGCTGTATAAAGAATACGACAGTGGTGTACAATGCCGATAGAAGCAATAATTACCCTATTTTTGCCAGTACCGTACCAAGCAAAACAGCTAGCCCGAAATGGTTGCCAAGCCCCATCAAGTGGCCAAAATCGCTCCTCAGTGCGGTGCACCGTCCGCTGTACACTGTCCCACCTTTTCATTTTATAGTACCTCCCCCATGAAACTGACATCCGTGGGTGTCTGCCTATCATAAGTTTCTTCTCCACCCACAGGTGTGAGCACGACTTTCTCCCTTCAGAGGCTGACAGTAGCTACCCGGCCTAGAAGATGTAGCTATACAGTGCTCAGTGCAAGGAAAGTTATTGATAGTTATAATTTCGTAGGCTAAGAAAAGCTTCGACTAAGTAAATAGGGCACTCTGACTAGCAGAGTGATTCCTGAGAAAGGTACCCACGAGTACCCTCTTCTCTTTTTACCTCGCAACAAGCGTTCAACCTTACCAAACGTCAGATTGAGGAAGAACTCCGAGCATCGATCGGCGTTCTCCCTGTCAGGGAACGAAACGGGCGTTGTTAGCAGACCGGGCTCTACATTTCTCGAGGGTCACAATTGGCCCTGAGACCTTCTAAAGTGAGCTTGTACCTTAGCATCGGCTACAAAGCGTCCCTAGGGAGCTCCCTACGATCCTCTGCGCTCGCCGGCTAGGCAGCACACTCTCGACCCCGCAAGGTCTCCGACGGTCCCTAGATTGGGACCACAGCGCTTCGCGCCTCTTACCGCGTTCTCCCTTGGGAAGAAACGGACTAGGTTTGCAAAAGCGCCTCTTTCGTGAGATTCTACGACCCCCAATCACCCCTTCAAACCACATTCTAGGGAGTCCCTGGGCTTCTATCGTCCTTTGCGGATTTAACCCTCCTCTCTTGGAGAGGGGTCTGCGGTCATCCGACCACCCTAAGTCTTCCTGCCCTGATCCGTCAGGACTGACCGCACCTTTTTGTTTCCAGCACTGCAATGCTACAAGAGTCCACCCAACGCAGGGTTTGGGATCTCTGGTCTCTCAAACATCAGTGTTCACCGTCGCTTCGACTCCACTGGAGGAGCCGCTCTACCAGCCCGACCGTCTACCGGAAGAATAGGGTTGACTGTAGATCCACTTCCCTCCAGAAGGGGGTAATAATACAGTTGCATTGCTATTCCAACCACTCGGACAGCTAGATTGCTTCGAAATTGCGGAGGATCGGCGTTGTGAGGACTACTGATTATCCTTTCGAACGATCCACCTCGCCTTGGTGGAGAGCCCGATAAGGGTCAAAGGAGTTGACTTCTAACTCATCCTCTATCTGAGGGTCGTCCCCCTCTGTGGAGTTTTCCGGTATCATGAGGCAAAGTATCTCATCCTCTAATGGTGAGGTGTCTAACCTGTAGTACCACGCCATTCTGGCATGGTACCACGAGGTTACCCTTGGTATTAATATTTACAACAAATTTGTGCCCGAACTATAAATTATTTTCTGTCACACGTGTACCCTCCTGGCACACGAGTATTCCGATTTATGGATACACTCCGGCTCGGGGATCAATTCCGAGGACCGGATTATCCCAGGTTCACGTGTGCCCCAGTGGGCACACATGTACTCGCGGCGTCAGGCGGCAGTCATAAACTGTACCCACAGGGGCACCCCGGTGCCCCGAGTACAGTGCAGCCTCACCAGCCCCCTGCAGCACCTGAGCTGCCACAACTGCGTATGAGCAGCTACCATGTTGGGAGCTGCTCATTACTGTACCGCCGGCGGACGCTCGCAGCTTCCGTGAAACCCATTAGTTATCCCTCGCGAGGTAGATGGGCAGTGGTCTGAGCTCCACTGTAAGCACTTATACAGGTGATTAGCCGGCCATCGGGCGGTACAATAGGCACATTTTAGTTTAGTTACTTTACTGTAAGTATAG
>JAUBNZ010001665.1:0-10779 GCA_032355485.1 Bonnemaisonia californica | reverse complement strand
TCGTCGGTCGGGAAGACTGAATGCTATGTCTAAACCTAAACTCTAGATCTAGAACTGGATCCACTAACCGGATGGCGGTCAGCTGAGGTGACGCGTACCGAACGAGGAGCAGAATGAGAACTGCCACGTGCTACAAGCTGGTAGATTTCATATCATGGCCAGTGAATGTATGGTTTACTAAGCGTAATAGATACTCTTTTACTCCTCTAATAGTAACATACATTATCTTTCGACACTTATCTTCCCCTACAAGAGGGAGAGATCTTGAAGAGTTATGTTTTCATGTTTCTCAACTTTCAGAAGTTTCCTGGGAAGGGCTGCTCCGTGTTTTTGGGATAAGAGGAGAGCTCTTTCTGCAATATATTCACAAACTATTCTGGAAGGAAAGGTATCAGGAATATGATAATGCAGTTAAAAAGAATATCAGAGCCCTAGATAATGTTGTGTCCTTTATAGATGGAACAAATATATCTGTAGCCATGCCTAGTGGAGGTAACAAGGCCCAGCAAGTTCTGTGCAATAGACATAAAAGAAAACATTTCATCACATTCCAAGCGATGGCTACACCTCGCGGCCTGCAAATGCCCATTTTAGGACCAATGGAAGAAAGACGACACGTTTAGACATTAAATATTCAAAGCGGGTAAGACAGCACTCCCCAAGAAGCCTTTTCCAAAAACGGAGAGCATTATACTGCGTATGGAGACTCAGGATATAGTGCAAGATGCTTCTTGTACATCCCGTTTTCCGGCTCTAATTTAATCGGAGAGAAGCGTGTCTTCAATGCTGCAATGGAAAAGAGCAGGATTACTTGCGAGTGGTATTTTCGTTACTTCAAAACCTTATTGGGCTGTTCTGGGCTACAAGAGGGTGCTGAGGATCAACGAGTCGGGCATTGAAACTCTACATTCGGGAGCTATCTTGATGACTAATATACGAAACTGCCTTTATCTAAACACAAAATCATGGTACTTCAATCATACACCACCTTCTTTAGAAGATTACGTTTATCAACAAGACATATGGATTAAAAATGATGGAGCCCATGTTTGGATATCTTGGACCCTCGTGCGAGGGGAAATCCAAATCGGATATAAGCTAAGAGTGTAAGGTATTACTGAAATACAAAAACACAGATAGCACAGCCGAGTTTATTGGTTTGATGGGTTACGAGATCGTAACAAAGTCATTACCATTCCAATTGCAGCCCTCATTTGCTGCCCGTTCTGTTGCTAGACTCCTTGCACTGTATCGTGATAAGAAGAGAGTTCAGAGGCTCTCTGAGCACGTTCTTCAACGCGTTCTATGCGTTCGATTCCGCACCCCTTCGCTTTTTCATCGAGCTTTTCTCGTTCGGACGACATTCTGGCTTTTTCCATGTCAATTATGGCAATTTCAGACTCCTTATACGCTAATCCCATTTATTGCGTGCGATCTCCAACGTCTATTTTGCCCTTCTTTCTTGGAGTCGAATTTTCTTCATCCGAACGTTTTGCTGCCGACTTCCCGACATTTCCACGGACCGAATTGAGTATCAAACCCTTTCTTACAGAATGCTTCTTCTTCTCCTTCTCTAACCGATCCTTTGCAGCGCTTTCCTTCTTTGCATCGAAGTCCTTATTCGGTTCCAACGTATCCCCTAAACATTCGTCCAAATCTCCGATCTCTCCCCGTACACCAGACATCGCACGATCTTTTCTATTGCGCCTAGAAATTCATCAAGAAATTTGTTAAACGGTCCTAGATGTTCTTTCCAGTCACTTCATACTGGAAATTGGGGTTGCAATTGGCATGAATTGCAGACTTATGAAATTGGAAAAGCCTTTCTCCGTGTTGCGCAAAATGAGTTTCTCCGGCTCCAACCTCCTCAGCTGTAATTAGATTCTCTGCAGACGAGAACTTTCACCTGCGTCCTAACCCATCCCCAGCTCTGGCCTTTGGTACAGCCTCTATTATCTCCACGTCCCCCTCCTGTTCTCTATCCACGAATGACCCACACGAATCGTCGATCAGTTCTACAATTTTGTTGCTGCACTGGTCTTGTTGCTGAATAGATAGTTCCTGACCTTCAAGGAAGCGAAGTAGCTTAATGTGGTGTACAGCGGTAGAGTTTTCGCTCTAGTCCTTTCCTGAAACGACGTCGCAAACAAGCCATATTTCAGCTTTGTTCTCCGGTTCCTTTTCTGAATTTCAGAATCAAAAATGAAACGTGTACACGCAATACTGAAATCCGTTCAAAATACGTCCCATATTTGATTGCCTAAACGCTCTAATATTGATCATATTTTGGAGCTAATATTGACTTTAACAAGCACCCCGGAGCCATAAATGGTGTTAAAACGATCTTTTATCGCTCTTATTGAACTTCTCCCTTTTATAAAATGCTCCTTACACCACCCCCAACCCCAAAAACTTATAAATTATGGGGACGGGGTTTTACTGCTCCCATGGGGTTGGGGTGCGATCTTCAGATATCTCCTATTCCATGTGGGTTTTCGTCCTTTAAGACTGCCCTTCGCACCGTATCAACATTACTACAAACACAGTGTAGACATAGGCAGCTCGAACTGAAGTCGGGAAGCACTTTGCACAGAAACTGCAATCTAGAGTTCGGTCAAAACAGTACCCTTTTGCCGAATGGTACCTGTTGAAATTTCTCACTTAGAGTTTGGAATACTTGGCATGCGAGGGCGCACTTTCATGTATACACTTGTCCCACCAGATTCAGCTTGGACAGTAATGGAGGACTGCACTTTACAACATAGAACTATTGGCAGGAACTGTTCCTTCCCAGGGCGAGTCCCTGTCAAGGAGACCGCTGTTGCATAGGGTTCAAGTCGATGTCATGTTCTCCAAAATCTTTAACCATCAAATAGAACATGAGTTTTGTCCTAAGCTTCAATAAACTTCAGATTGGTGCAGTATACCTGCTTTTTACGTTTTCCTGTTCTCCTACTATACACACTGCCCTCAATATCACCATGCCAATAGTGCATATGACTTATCGCACGGGTAGTGCCATTTGACATCAGCAACACAAAATTGAATGGACGCCTCATCTACTATTCAAGGTAGCATATACTTGTTGGTTAGCTGTAGATGCCTCAGTTTTCTGTTTTAAGCTATACAGCTCTCTGTCCACCTTCAGGAAACTTTCGCGAGCCTCCATAAACTTCAATCTAGAAGCTGCGAGCACTTCTCTGGCCTCATCGAGCACATTATGATATTCCATCATTTTGATGCAGCCAGTCTGCATGCAGTCTAGAAGATCTGCAGACAAATCTACTACTCGGCGATGGGAAACTTCACGACTCTCCCGTGCTTCAAAGTAGCTGTCAGCAGCATGACTCCTTTCCAAGGTGAGATTCTGTTTGGTGGTACGCTGAATGTCGATACCATAAGATTGGTGATACTCATCAGTTTTCTGAATTTGGGTTACCACGTGCGTTTGAGTAGGGTCGAGTGGGACGGATTTTACGAAGCATGCGAAGTAAGCAGTGAGCAGCAGGACGAGGATTTTGATCGCAACAGTCATGATTGCTTGGGGGTGCTGATTCGTGCAGAGGATATGTTCAAACGGTGACGAGACTGTGAATGCAGCGGTATTGGGGTTGAGGGCTGGTGAGAGTCTCCGAACGTGGGTAACGGAGGCTTCTGGTGGTCTTTGATCTGCTAGGATGGGGGGAATTGGAAGGATCTATACCGCTGTTAAGAACTTTACGACCATAGATCGAGGGAATGGGCAGTTTATATCTAGTGGTAGACTCCGGGACAGGGTCCAGCCCGTTGGCAAGAAACGAGCACAAAAATTCATATTGCGTAGCTTCTTGGCAGAATCCATAACATCTTCCATTTCGATGATGCCGCTTGACGATGGTGAGGTGAGAGTGATGAATTCTGACGGGAAGGAAGGGTAACCTGTCAAGGACAGTACAAATGAATGGTCAGTATGAACGAAACCAAGGCCCGGATGGAACAAGATCCGATTGTCACATGGAACCTCAACTACACTGCAATACTTTTCTGTGAAAGGCATGTGCGTTCATGACAGAGGAGGAGGCGTTTTGAAATGTTTGTCGGTGTCATACTGGATTCTATGCAGTCCCACTGAAATGGACTCACGTGGAAGGGAATGTCATTTCGTAAGGAAATATATACGTTTTCAAAGTCCGATTCAGATGGATGGCCGGGGCCTACTGCATAGTCTAGTGGTTGTAACGGTGGTGTGACGGACAGTACAATGGAGCATAATATGCTCCATAATATGTAGCTACTGTACTGTAGCAATGGTGTAATGATGATTTGGTAAGAGCATGTCGAGCAGACTAGAAGTCGGTTACAGAACTATTGTATGTACTGTTTGGAAGTAAATCAGTCATTCATCATTAATCGTATGCAGAATAATTTAATAGAGCAGGGTACAATACTTTTTTGTTTTGTTTTTGTTTTAGTTGAGACGAGGCTTCTAACCTACGGTTAAGGATAACACACAGCTTCCGGGAAATGCTGGTCCATGGCTCAGTCCCGTGTGTCTATAAATAAGTCAGAAGTCAGAGTTAATGATCAATGGGCCCCAAAGTCAACACCATCCTTCATTTTAGAGTATACCCCTGCGGAACGCTTTTACTTGAAACTAATTTAATAACATATACTTTTAGCACTATCTCGATCTTACATTCTTTTTGTTTGGATGCCGGATGGAGCCTGGAACAACCAGGGAACAAAATAAATGTTACATGATTGCTGTATGTCACTTGTAATGTGCGGTAGGCCTGTGCATTGCATACGTGCTTACATCTACTACTAATCAGGCCGCACGTGGTGCGTATGGAGAGCACTCCAAAAGTCGAACCGGTCGAGGATTCCCGAATCACTAGAAGGATCCGATAGTCGTGCGCCCATTTTACAGTACATTGGTTTCTCCGCCCCAAGTTACTGTTCGTTTTTAATGCGTTCGTCAATTTTTCAACACTCATCACAGATTGTTCTCTATCATGTGATTCGCCTACGTGCGCCTTACGGTTCACAGAAAGAGCAGACGGCGTGTGCCTCGCTATTTTCTGTTTAATTCGAGCTACAGGGGTCGTTTGGGAATATGGCTTGCGCCTTTTCTGACTTCAGAACTTCAAATAGTTTGCCCAGACAGGTTGGGGCCAAGAGGTCAAATGCCTGATCTTCTAGTTGAATGTTGCATACCCTGGAAAATGATTTAAAACTAGTCGAAATCTTCGATATCACTAGACTCAATCCCGTGATCCATGTCACTTGAATCGTACCCATGCTATCCCTCCTGAAATGGTCATACTGACAGAGAGGCACATGGAGAGATAACTATTTAATGAATGTAAACCTCGTTATTATCATCCTCCTAAGCTCAACGTTTGGATCCCACGCCCCACTACGCCATTTTGTTCTCTATATTAAAGAAAATGAGTCTGTACCTGACGTTTCACGTATTGGAACCAGTTTGTCCGTGACGGTCGCCTAATTTCATATCCGTTTCCTTGTGTGGGAATATACGGACCCAAAGGCTTGGATAGACACTGCCAGCAGCAAAGGTCCCAGTGGACAAACTTTCTTGAAATAGAAGTGAGTGGACCTTCGATAGATGATACAAGCGAATCTTTCTCTGCATACTCTGGACTCTCATGAAGCTCAACAGGGACAGGAGCGCATATGGAATACCTCGAGGGGAACCAAGGGTACTAGGAGTATCCCTCGTACTGTGGTGTGCTCATCTGCCGAATTGAGAACAGAAATTTTGGCGATTCATATGCTCAGAGCCTTCAGGACCGAGGTGTCCCTCATTTACGTCTCGGCTGGATCTGAGGGAGGCTGTCACCTAACCCATCCATTTAACGCTGCACGGAAGAGATTTTTTGTCAAATGTTTTTTCTTAGTCGCTTGGAAGGCTTCGAAAATTTATTCCGCAGTGTTTATCCAATGTTAATATGCATCATCCACTGTCCGTATTCCTGGTCTCCAGTACTTGCAGGGTGAGTTGGTCAGCTTTCCAAAGGGGGGCTCAGAGCGCTGTCCCATTTTTAATTAGAACTACCCGTAAATCAAAGCAACTGCGCAGTTACCAGCGTTTGGTAATTCTTTAAATTTACTTTCTGTTTTGCACCTGGCCCGTTTTTTCTCTGCTTCCAAGTACGTCCTTCACTTCTTTGTCAACCCCTGCATTTATAGTAGGTAAATTGGAGACGTAAGGGTCAATTATATCCACTACTTGTAATAGAAAATAACAATGGAAAAGGACTCAAATTATATGGCGTATTACTTCCGACCAGCTCTTTTCTTCCGGGTCGGGGCGCGGCCTTTACGTGAATCCCCGCCTCCCACGCTACTAGGTAGCGACTTGTTCTAAATATGGTTCCTCTATGCCTTGTGGCAGGCTTAAAAAAGCTCTTCTGTTTCAAATTGCAATACTTCCAACTTTACATTTGACTAGGAAAATCTATTTAGAATAATTCTGCACAGGTGGCTACCTCTGGCCATTCCCAGTAACCAAGGAGATACTCAACCTCTACCTTAAGACAGGATGCTGATCTTCAGCCTCCCAAGTCTTCTCTTTTAGATCATTAAGCTTGTTATCAAGCCTGACAAACTTCTCCCTTGAAACCTCAAAGTGATGGTCGGCATCCGAAAGCTCTTTGTGCACTTTCTCAACAGCCTGGTGATGTATAGCAATCCTACCACAGTCCGTCTGCACGCAAGCAATGAGATCTCCTGAAACTTTCGCATACTGGCGTTGCGTATCCTCCCGAGCTTCTCGAGCTTCGACGTATCGCTTATCTGCACGCAATCTGTGCGTAGCGAGGGATTTCTGAGCATTCTGAAGCAAACTGAGATCCGGTGATTGTAATAATAGGGTAGATTCAATGTGGAGTGGCGCGGATGATGCGAGGGTGGCAGAAAGGAGTAGCAGGGTGATTGTTGTTGCTGTGGACATTTTGGAGAGAGTTTCGTTCGGGATGGGTCCTTGACGGAGACTTGGTTCTCGTTGAAGTGGTTGCTATGATGTGGTCGAACTGATAAGGGAGCATTTACAACCTTTATGTAAATGAAGTGGCAGGGAACTTGGGGGTTGTTTCCCGACTGCACCAAACGCGAACGGCTTATGGCTTGCCAGTCGATCGGGAGTACAGGATGAGTTGTTGTGCTGGATGTGGCATGGAGACGGGTCTAAGAGGAATATGAATGGATCTATGAATGTAGGCATGTTTATGGAACGGAGTTAATCTCATGTTGGCATTGTGCATGTGATAGAGAACATGCCAAAGCCTCTTGTATGTTGGCGTTATACGAACCACCAGCATTGTACTGGAAATAACCAATGTATTTCTAAACTATTTTGCAATGGTGTGTATTAACTGAGTTCAAGTTCTTCTAGAGTTGGAACTGCAAAGAGCTAGGTGGATTTTACTTCTATGCCCGGTAAGCTGAGATCTTCAACGGACTTTGAATTTGAAGCATTTTCAGAAAGCCATTCAGTTGCGTTCCTTTGTTTTTCAGACGAAACGTTTTACCTTCCGTTGGCGATTGTAATGGTGAGGTCTCCGCAGTATGTAAAAATATCTTCAGTATGGCACTCGAAATATCTTCAAGTTGCAGTGTTCTAATACTCGAAAGATCGCCCTTCTCCTGGCTCGACTAACGTTTACACGCCTGTCATTGGACAAAGATGTGCTTACTTTCCTCTTTTGACCCGTCGCGACTGGATGAAGGACGCTGCAGAAATCGTGGCCAGTCGGGCATTCCGCTGAATCAGACCCGAAGAGAAGAACAATGGGTCTCAGATGGTTATCCATTTGGAGGATAGCAGTGTTCGGAAGCAGTTGGGTGACATTTGACTACGAATGTAACGATATACTTTGGCAGTTGATTTGGAGACACCTACCCTTCGGTACTGTACACCGTCTTGACATCACTTTGTATATTTTTGTCGACTGCGCTGACATCATATCTGGAGAGACAATTCAGCGGTGGAAGAGAATCAAATGTCAACAAGGTAAGATATGATATTCGGAACTATCAGTCCTTTGAAAATTCCATTTTATTAGAAATTACTAATTTCTACTTTGTCCGTGCCTGACGCCTACTTTGGCTTCAAAAGCTTCTCGATTGAAAATATCGATACAAATCATGTTGTTTTTGGCTACAATGCAGTGACGTATGCAGTACGTACTATAACAGCTGGCATGACTTGTCCTAGATGCAAAGTGTGGACGCAGACGCACCTCCAATAATTCCCTTGAATTTGCTGCACAGGGTGTCTCACCTGCTCTTTTCCTGACCGCTGAAAATTTTACTCCCGCTGCTTTCCCGTGCATATAGCGGTTCGGTATTATGACTCCATTTCACAGTCAGCAACACAACTCAACCAGTCGAAAGGGCTTTTAAGGCATGTTCATTGCGATAGGCTTAAGTCCTCTGTCTCTTAAGACGGTCAGCTCAGCTCTAGGTTACAAACATGAGGAAAGCAACCAAGAGAAACTATATCGAACCTTTTGCCAATGCAGGATCTGCCGCCGTATATACTGCCTGTATGTCGTTCCAGCTCCTTTTTTTGTTTCAAATGGAAATATCTGTGCACTACTGTCCCCGTGGTACTGTGGACTAACTTAATTTAAGATTCATGAGATATCTTCACGGTAAGATAAGGGGTCCTTGATGTACAAGCTGCGCAATGTGATTTGATTGGCCCGAAATTGGTGGTGTGACCCATGCATCGAAATGCTCGCAATTGCTCTCCAGGAGAGCGATTGTGAAGGATGAAGAGAGTGTCAGGATGACGTTGACCTCATCACTGATTATAGCGATGTTCTAGATGACTCCAGAAATCCCAATAAACTATCTTTTTCGTTTCTACAGTCTGTCCAAATTCTTGAAAAGAGGCCAAAACTTGGAAAAATGCAGCTAGATACCCTTCGAACGGTAGCTCAACTGCGACCAAAATGAAGAGCGCAGAGTCATACTGTTCCCATCGTGATGGCCCAATCCATGGCGTGCTTTCTGTGGGAGTGCTTTTCTGTAAGCACCTAGTATAGGTTTACTGTAATGGAATTGTTTAGTTGCGGTTAGTTTAATGCTAGTTAATATGTTATGTGGCTCACGGTTGTTCATGGGCTCGCGGGTGCCTGACCGTTCATTAGTTAGGACGCTTCCTCCCGAGAGGTCGGGCGATTAATAATAAAGCGGATGGATGCTCGCGCATCACGACAACATCCATCATCATCTGATCAACCAACCTTTTATTCCTTCGTTTTTACGTTCCGAGTCGACTAGTCTGGCATTACAGTAGTACGACTCCACACTATATTTCTCCCTCTCAAACAACATACGCCTCCGCGCCGCACAATCACATCCGCGCAGGCACAAATCCATTATCACCAAGCATCCTACCCGCCTCAGCAACAGACTCCTCCCACGCGTACTCGCGAATGCCCAGTGCCCTCGCCTTTGAATTATCAATCTCGTACGGCAGTTCTGCGTGTCTCCTCCCATCTGGCGAGTCCACCTCCAACTTAGGTAGCGCTGCAAACTTCTCATGCGCCCCCCTGAGCACTTGGATAATATCCTCGTAATGCACGCGATGCGTCAGGACCATATGTCTCCCCCGTACGCTCTCATCCTCCATGGCCCGAACATGCGCCTCTGCAACATCTCGTACATCCGCCAGCCGTGCATATCCATCCGGGATCATCCCGGGTCTGCTTATCTCAAACGGCACCCCGCCACCCGTGCCCAAAGTCACTAGCAGTCCCATACTAGCGTTCAGCCGGTTGGTCAGCGACGGGCCAATGGTCACCGCAGGGTTGATGGTGGCGAGACGGAATCCATGCACCTCCGCCAGCTCCCACGCCAGCCGCTCCTGCAGCGTCTTGGCCAGCCCGTAGGCGGCCACAGGGGTAACGAGCTGCAGGGAGCGTAGAAATTCCAAATCGGACCAGCACGACTCGTCCAGCGTCTTCGCAGGCGTCGCTGTGCCCAGAATGGCCGCAATGGACGATGTCAGCACGACATGCCTCACGCCCGCGGCGGCAGCGGCGGTGAGGAGGTGACGCGTCCCGAGCAGCGCGGGATCCAGCTGGTACTTCTGCACGTCGGCGTCCGTGGCAAAGGGCGCGCCATCAGCGTTCATGTGCACGGGGGTTGCCGTGTGGATGAGCGCGTGGCAGCCCGAGAGCAGGGCGGAAAAGTTGCCTGCGGAGGTCATGTCTGCTTGAATCAGCTGGAGATTGTGTGCGTTCGGGAGGGATTTGAGGGGGGAGATCTTTGCTTCGTCCAGGGTGCGCACGGTGCCGCGGACTTTGTAACCGCGCGCGAGAAGGGCTTTTATTATGAAGGAGGCTATGAAGCCTGTGGCGCCTGTTACGCAGACGGGGTTTTCGGGCGGGGTGGTCATTTTTGATGAGGGTATCGCGTGGTTTTGGGGAACGGTGGGCAGTGTGTCGTGGGATTTGTAGACGGGTGTGGGGGGGTGGTGGTACTGGGCACTACTTAAATGGGGGAGCGGATGCGGGGGTCAAAAACTTGCCGTGAGAGGTTTCTATCAATTTGTGATAGTTGTGTATGGTATTAAGGTGATGTTGAACATAGCTGGCTGGGGGGATGATGATCTCCAGTGCTTCACAAAAGTCATATTTGGTCAAGCCCCAGTCAACACAGCGCCGGTGAAACAGAAGATGCCAGCTGGAGCGACCTTCAGGATCGAATGTCCGCTTAGTTTCGTGTCCTTGCTCCCATGGCCCGTAGTCAGTCCCCAGCAGTCTG